>CAUYLG010025073.1:0-221905 GCA_963573385.1 Cacajao melanocephalus | reverse complement strand
AAAATAGACAAATGGGACCTAATCAAACTCCACAGCTTCTGCACGGCAAAAGAAACAGTCATTAGAGTGAATCGGCAACCAACAGAATGGGAAAAAATTTTTGCAGTTTACACATCTGACAAAGGGCTGATATCCAGAATTTACGAAGAACTAAAACATATTTACAAGAAAAAAACGAACAAGCCCATTCAAAAGTGGGTGAAGGATATGAACAGACTTTACAAAAGAAGACATACATGAGGCCAACAAACATATGAAAAAATCCTCATCATCACTGGTCATTAGAGAAATGCAAATCAAAACTACATGGAGATACCGTCTCATGCCAGTTAGAATGGCAATCATTAAAAAATCTGGAGACAACAGATGCTGGAGAGGATGTGGAGAAATAGGAATGCTTTTACACTGTTGGTGGAAGTGTAAATTAGTTCAACCATTGTGGAAGACAGTGTGATGATTCCTCAAGGATCTAGAAATAGAAATTCCATTTGACCCAGCAATCCCATTACTGGATATACACCCAAAGGATTATAAATCATTCTATAATAAAGACACATGCACATGTATGTTCATTGAGGCACTGCTTACAATAGCAAAGACCTGGAACCAACCCAAATGCCCATGATGATAGACTGAACAAGGAAAAGGTGGCACATATACACCATGGAATATTATGCAGCCATAAAAAATGATGAGTTTCTATCCTTTGTAGGGATATGGATGAATCTGGAAACCATAATTCTCAGCAAACTGATATAAGAACAAAAAAATCAAACACCGCATGTTATCACTCATAGGGGGGTATTGAACAATGAGAACACATGGACACAAGGAGGGGAGTATCACATGCTGGGGTCTTTTGGTGGGGGAGCTAGGGTAGGGACAGCAGTGGGTGGGGAGGTTGGGGAGAAATAACATGGGGAGAAATGCCAGATATAGGTGATGGGGAGATGGAGGCAGAAAACCACCTTGCCATGTATGTACCTATGCATCAATCCTGCATAATCTGTACATGTACCCCAGAACCTAAAGTACAATAAAAAAATATTTAAAAAAATGGAAACTTCTCAAAATAAAAAGCCTTTACTCTGAAACAAATTCTATTAAAGAATAAAGAGACAAGTCCCCACCCACTTACCACATATGCACACAGAAGACAAGAAACATAATGAAAGAAAATTCCTTTAACAAAAAGAATAGTATCTAGAGGCCGGGCGTGGTGGCTCATGCCTGTAATCTCAGCACTTTGGGAGGCTGAGGTGGGTGGATCCTCTGAGGTCGGAAGTTCAAGACCAGCCTGACCAACATGGAGAAATCCCATCTCTACTAAAAATGCAAAATTGGCTGGGTGTGGTGGTGCATGCCTGTAGTCCTGGCTATTCAGGAGGCTGAGGCAAAGAATTACCTGAACCTGGGAGGTTGAGGTTGGAGTGAGTCAAGATCGTGTCATTGCACTTCAGCCTGGGCAATAAGAGAAAAACTCCATTTCAAAAAAAAAAGAATAGTATTCAGAATAATAGCAAATGGGCAAAAGACATGAACAGACATTTCACCAACGACAAAGGCAAAGAAGAACACAGAAACATATTCAACATAATTAGCCATTAAGGAAAGTAAAGACTACAATAAAATATTACATATCACAAAGCCTAAAATAAAGAATAGTGACCACACAAAAGCTGGTGAGGATGCAGAGAAACTGTTTTATTCATATACTGATGCTAAGAATGTAAAATACTACAGTTATTTGGAATATAATTTAGCAGTTTCTCAAAAAAATTAAATGTGTAACTATCATGTGAGCCAGCATTTGCACTCTTTATTCCAGAGAAATAAAACTTTATTTTAATGCAAAATCCTGCATATTAATGTTCTTGATAACTTTATTCTAATAGCCAAAAACTAGAAACCTCCCAGATGTCCTTCAAATGGTAAATGGTTAAACTGTGGTACAACAATATCACAAGATACTAACAAAAAGCAGTGAACGATTGATACATAGAACAATTTGGATTCTCCAGGAAATTATGCTGAGGAAAAAAAAAAAAAAGTGGTATCTCAAAGATTACATGCTGGCTGAGTGTGGTAGCTCACGCCTATAATCCCAGGACTTTGGAAGCCTGATGGGGGTGGATCACTGTGTCAGCCTGGCCAACACAGTGAAACCCCATCTCTACTAAAAATACAAAAAATTAGCCAGGAGTGGTGGCACGTGCCTGCAATCCCAGCTATTCTGGAGGCCGAGGCAGGAGAATCACTTGAACTGGGAGGCACAGGTCACAGTGAGCCGAGATTGCGCCACTGCATTCCAGCCTGGCTGACAGGTGAGACTCAGTCTCAAAAAAAAAAAGGTCACATGCTGTATGATTCCATTTATCTATCATCATTGAAACGACAAAATTTTAGAAATAGAGAAGAGATTAGTGGTTGTCAGGGGTTAGGGATGAGGTTGGAAATTTGGGCAGGGACATAGGTATGGCTATAAAAGGCCAATAACAGAGATTATTGTGGTAATAAAACCGTTCTATATCTTTGACTATATGAATGCCAATATCCTACTTGTGACATTTTCTATAATTTACCCAAATTTGAGAAAACTGGATAAAGGGTACTATGGACCTTTCTGTATTATTTCTTATAATGACATATAAATCCATAATTATCTCAATATAAAAATATAGTTAAAAATGTATTTTTCTGTTCAAAGGCAAAGCCATCAAATGCTATCTTTCTGCTTCAATCATTAAAAGTATTTTTGCTATTTCCTCTTTTCCTCTCTTTTAAATTTGTAGCCACACTGAGGTTCTCTTAAAATATTGACAGTTTTTATGAATTAAAATTTTAAGTAAGCAATAGAAGATCATTTAATCCTTATGCTTTGAGTGTATGTTTGTATAATGAATTCTCTTGGATCTATGTCCAGTAGAGATTGTATTGCCAATCTCTATCAAAGAGTCTAATTTCTCTTAGAGTCAAAAACAATCAAAATTATAAACTTGGACAAGCTAGATATGTTCTAACATGTGTAATATGCAAAAAAATTTATGTATTTGGAAATAATACTTTTTTCTTAAAACAGGTGGAGTGATAGTATAATATTTCATCTTTCATAAAATAATTGCCATACAAATCTGCTCCAGTAGCTATGCATATTTTGCAATGTATGCTAATTGAGAATTAGCCTATTGAAAAGTGACAGAAGTGTTCCCAGAGCACATACTAATTACAGCAAAATTACACCTAGAGGTAAACTTATCTTTTTTACAGATGTCTGATTTTCACCTACTGCATGTCCTGGTATCTAAGATGTGAACCAATACATGATGTGTTATAAATTTGGTTTGCAAATATGCACCTAAGGTGGGAAACCCAGGAAGATTTGATAAACAGACTGTTTCCTGTCTAAGAATGTAGACTTTATATTGCCAGTTAGTATAATATGAAATGTCTATGAGGTGCCCTTGGGCAGGAACTCTTTGTTAACAAGCTATCAAGCTTAACTGGTATAACCTGTAGGAAATCTTTACTACATAAACAGAAGCCAGTCAATTCTTGGGAGATGCTTGTACGCATCAGCATGACACAGGCATTGTCATCTTTAAAGGCTAATCGCTAACCTACTGCTAGTTGTACTTTGATTATTGTGAGTCAATTCAAATTTTATAAAACATTCACTTGTCTTCCTAATCTAAATCCCATTTTCTTACACCTGTTAGGATATTTTTTCTTTTATGCAAAAACTAGTCTCCCTTGAATTTAATTTAAAAGCTGTATGCTCTCCAAGATCACTAGTTTGAAATGGTAGAAAAACATGCAGTAATTTTCAGCTAACTTTCAATAAACTCTGAATGATAGAAGCATGCTGAGTCAAAGGCTATACAAAACATGAGAAGAATATTGATTATCTATTTGCTTATCTGCTAGCTGAGCTCTTCAGCATTGCTTGGGAGGCCTGTCCTTTGGATATAAACTAGGATAACAGTGGAGAGTACAACTGGTGTGTGGGGATTGGATGAAGTGCTAACCTTTCTTCTTTTTTCTGAACATTACAAAAAAGGTTCATAATAATGAAGTCTCCATATAATTGAAATTGTCTTGAGATCTTACCAATCGAGGGACGACAGTGCTTGAAAAAAATCACTGATCAATGTTTCAAATACCAGTCCTTGCTGCTCCTGACCATGGTGCATACTTCATAGAATTGTCCACTTGAGATGTCGCTGGATTTCTAATTAACACATGCAACTGTTCAGGAGGATGATTGTCTTTCTGAGGTTCACTCTTGGGGTTCCATGATGTGATTTTCATGTTTATCACATCTACTATAATTTAATTCCAAGCATCCCCAAGCACTTTCTGATTTAGTACTACTTTCCCTCAATGTGGTTACAGGCAGAAAAACTAATTTCATTTATATTGATTACATAGAGCTATACACTGTATATTGTGTATCTGGGTAGATAATATGTAGAAAAATCAAATATCCATTAAATTCTTAATCCAGTTGTCTATTTTCTTGTAGAAAAATTATAGCTTTGGTCAGGCACAGTGGCTCACGCCTGCAATCCCAGCACTTTGGGAGGCTGAAGCGGGCGGATCACGAGGTCAAGAGATCCAGACCATCCTGGCCAACATGGTGAAACCCCATCTCTACTAAAAATACAAAAAAAATTAGCTGGGTATGCTGGCGTGTGCCTGTAGTACCAGCTACCCGGGAGGTTGAGGCAGGAGAATTGCTTGAACCCGCAAGGCGGAAGTTGCAGTGAGCTGAGGTCACGCCACTGCACTCCAGCCTGGTGCCTGGTGACAGAGTGAGACTGCCTCAAAAAAAAAAAAAAAGAAAAGAAAAGAAAAATGTATAGCTTTGTAACTTAAGGAGACCAAATCCAAGGAACTGTATTTATTTCTTGTACGAAACTATACATTCTGATGGGAGTGTACATTATATGTTCCAGTGGAAATGTTTCTAATAATTTGAATTGCCTGGAGTAGTTTAGAGCCATATTAAGTCTATATTTGTAGTAGTCCATTTTCACAATGCTGATAAAGACATATCTGATACTGGGCAATTTGCCAAAGAAAGAGGTTTAATTGGACTTGCAGTTTCATGTGGCTGGAGAGATCACAATCATGGTGGAAGTCAAGGAGGAGCAAGTCACATCTTACGTGGATGGCAGCAGGCAAAGGGAGAGATTGGGCAGGGAATCTCCCCCTTATAACACTGTCAGATCTTGTAAGACTTATTTGCTATCACGGGAACAGCACAAGAAAGACTTGCCCCCATGATTCAATTACCTCCCACCACGTCCCTCCCACAACACATGGGAATTCAAGATGAAATTTGGGTGGGGACACAGCCAAACCATATTAATATTTTAAGAATATGACCCCAAATATTTGTAATTAATTTGGATTTCTTTAGAAACTTGTTTAGAACTACATTATAAATATTATTTTATGTCACAAAATTTTCAAGTTTTTAAGTTGAAATTTGGAATTTCTAACTATGTCAAAGAAAACTTATTGCTTGCAGATAGCTGATTTTTCTGACAGTGATTCAAGAGAAAGGAACATCTTAATGTGATCTTTTAAGTATTCACATAATGTTTTAGAATTAGAATGTTAAATAAATTTAACATTTAAAAATTTTAGATAATTAAAATATTTTGTTACTGGAAATAACTGATTACTTTCTATTTTGGGGAGGGTTTATATCTTTTTCTCCTAGCCTTATTGAGTTATAGATGACACTTAAATATTAAATACATCTAAGGCATACAATGTGATTATTTCATTATGTGTGTGTGTGTGTGTGTGTATACATATATTCATCATAATGAAGTTAATTAACATATCCATGAGCTCACTTTGTTAGCATTTTTCTTTCTTTTTTGTGGTGAGAACACTTAAAAGCTACCCTTTTAGCAAACTCCAATTGTACATACAATATTGTTAACCTAGTCACATTGTTTTACATTAGATCTCTAGAACTTACTCATCCTGCATAACTGAAATTTTGTACCCTTTGACCAACATCTCCCCATTTCTCCTTTCCCCATCCCCTGGTAACCACCACTCTTCTGTTTTGATGAGTTTTATAATTTTGGATTACACATATAAGTGAGATCATGCAATATTTGTCTTTCTACATCTGGCTTATTTCACTTAGCACAATGTCCTCCAGGTTCACACATGTTGTTGCAAATGGCAGGATTTGAAAATCAATGTCTTTCTTATATTCTCTAATATTCAAATAAGACTTAGGTGGTTATCTTTGTCATAGCAGTATCTTACAAAATCTAATCTGATTTTAATTTTTATAAGGAAGCATTCATTATTGAACAATGCAAATGACATTACTTCGACAGTGTCTCAGTTACTGCTATAATACCCCAAATATGGGAAAGTGGAAAGTGAAATCCAAGTTAGATTAGGCCACACTTACTTTGAGAATAAATTGTATTAGATTTTGGCTGGTCCATGTTAAACGAATTGAATAATTATATTAATAATTATAAAATGTCCATAAATAGTATTCAGAAACTGGTATTTCTAAACTATAGAGAGCCATAGTACAATTTCATTCAAAGATAACGATTTGGCATCTTGTTGACCCTTGACTGGCTCTGACCTTGTTACATCTTAAACCAAAAGGTTTGCTTTATAGAGATCTTTTCAGAAATTTTTGATAAGCAAGCAGAGCAACTATTTATGAGGCAGATGATTCACATAATATGTATTGAACCCTTTCGTTCATGAATGGTACTAGGTGAAGCACTAAATATGTAGTAGGAAAGATCTTTTTCCTTCCCTTATGGAGTTTCCATTTTAATGTGGATGTCAGTCTTTAAACAAATACAATCTCAAATAAGACAACACATTTTGTAATGATATATATACCCACATATATACTAAAACAAGAAAACATATTAGAGAATATAACAGAAACACTGATCTAGACTTGGGAGTCTGAGGAAGTAAACCAAATTAAAAGCTGATGCATGCATTGACCGTGGACAGCCCAAGTTTAGCCAAGAGCATTTCATGTAGAGGAAATGTCAGGCATGAGTTTCCAGAGGCAGGAAGAGCTATGCCTACTTCAAAACCCCAAGAGAAAAGAAGGGTCAGCAAATGGAGATGTGAGGGGGATGAGGCTACTCTGCAGAAGCTAGAGCATGCCTGGCATTACAGGGTCTATTTCCCAAGTGTAATGCAGGTTATGGGAGGGTTACAAGAAGAGACTCAGTGGGGCTGGATTACAATTCTATATTTATATCTCGTCCAGTTAAATTAGCTGCAGCAAGTTTCACCACCCTTTCTGCGTCCTACGAAAAGTGAATCTAAGATGCATAAAAAAGGAAGGGAAATACAGCCTACAACTGTCTTTTGGGTTATTAAGAGCTAGGAAAGCATTGGCGAACATTCGTTTTTGACCTAGAGGTAGAGGGTGGGTAGAAATTATGCATCTGGGCTGCAAGTTTTATGTTACAGTAGTTTTTCAGAAGAATTTGTATTTGTGTGGAGACACACTATATCGTGGCTTTAGGCCAGGTAACTTAGATGTGAATTCTGATTAAAAATTGAGCCTACAAACTGACACTTTATACTATAATTCTTAAACTTAGAAAAAAAAAGAATATTTTTCCAATAGGTCTCTTGTGGCTATGGGGAAAAAAAGCTGCAATATTATAAATAAACAACAACCTGGAAGCTTATTCTTCTAAACAGATTGAAGACAGATGCCAACATGTCAGTGAAAGCTGAGACAAATCGAGCATCATTCCGTATATCAAATGTGTACATAGATGCTCTTTAAATGGGATGCTTGTTATATTAAGAGAATGTACAACAGCATCTCAGTCTACAGCAAGCAATAGAAAACAAGAATTTCCTACTAAAATGTTTTATTGTGAATGAGATTATGGTCTTTTGATTACCTGATAGTCATAGGGGCATCTGTCCAGAAAGTTTAGTTTCTACAAAATTTAAGTTTGCTATAAGACATATTGTTTCAAATTTAGTATGAAGAGAATCATATCTGAGTATTTTATTTTACTTATGTGTTTCATATTTTATTATATATTTATTTCTAGAGACAGTTTCACTCTTTTTCCCAGGCTGGAGTGCAGTGGTATAATCATAGCTCACTGTAGTCTTGTACTCCGTGGCTCAAGTGATCCTCCCACCTCAGCCTCCCAAGTAGCTGGGACCATAGGCATGTGCCACCATGTGTGGCAAATTTTTAAACTTTTTTGTAGAGACATGGTCTTTCTATGTTTCCCAGGCTGGTCTCACACTCCTGGCCTCAAGTGATCCTTCTGCCTCAACCTTCCAAAGTGCTGAGATTACAGGCATGAGCTGCTGTGCTCAGACTCTGTCTTAAAAAGTTATCCTTTTTATTGGCATCATTTCAATAAATTTCTTATATCAAAATAACCATAGCTTGTATATATTTGAGACACATATTTATTTAAATAATTTATTTTTCTCTACCAAATACCATTATCTCTTATTAAATTGCACCTTGGTCTTTATATTTTAAAATTATTTAAGAGGGCTTGAGCATTTTCCAACTTACAAATTAGCCATCAGAATTAAAAATTAATCTTAAACAGAGGAAATATTTATCTCAACAAATTAATCACTGTCATTCTTCCATGTCCAGTTTCTGTTCATGAACTTCTGTAATTTTTAACTTATAAAAATATTTAGTCTCTTTTGTGTGGCTTAATGAAATAGCTTTGATTTTGAATTCAAACTGAAGTTGTAGCTCTTACATTCTCCTTAACTATATGTCGGGTTGTCAATAAGTTATTAAGTCATTCTGAGGTATAAGGGTTTTTTTTTTTTTATCATTAAGATGCTAATAATAACCTATCTCAAAGAGTAGTTGAGGGAACTAAACAGCCTAGGGACAACCTGGCCCATTATAGACACAATAAATTACAGCTATTATGATTAATAATAATTGGGACATCTGCATCTGAAACTCCCTATAATTTTATAGACACTATGGTTGTTTGAAAATCCCTATTCTAGAGCCGTCATATGACTTCAGTGATAGTTTAAAACACCATTTCACTGAACTGAGAATACAAAGACAGTGGATCTCACAAACACTGATTTTGAGAGTATAAAATGGTATAGCAACTCTGGAAAACCATTTAGCAATTTTGTCAAAAATTAATGTATGTAGTCTACAAACACACTCCTAAGTACTTTTCCTAGAAAAATAAAAATTTATGTTCACAAAACCTCTGCACTATTTAAAACTAATTTTTTAAAAGTATTTAACTATGTGATTATACTGTTTATAGCTTTAGTTTTCTTTGCATTGGTGATAACTTTTGTAGCCTTGGGAAATACCTTGGTATTTTTAATGCTATAAACATTACTTTGCAGTTGGCCATAGATACGATAATATTATGATAAAAACTGAGAAAAATTCTTTATTAATCATACTCTGAAGTGTAAAAACTATACTGCTCTACTAATAAATTATTTATCAATGCACAGTTTACTACTTTATATTCCTTTTTTTTGTTCCCTGACTTGATGGAATTTTCCATAGGATAGTCATTTTATTTAAAAAAAAAAAAAACTTACTAGTGGGCTCTAAATATGAAAAGATGTTGCCTATAAAATATGACCTCAATGTATGCAATGAATTATTTTTCAGTTGTAATTCAAAATGATGACTGGCAACTCATCTTATAAAATATCTCACAAAGAATCTTTGTAAAATATTTTTTATAGCTCCTGTTTATGTGAACATTTGATTCCAAATTGTGTTAAGCTAACTTGAATGTGAGTACCTGCTCCATTTTTCATTTTTATAAATTATTATTTGGACTAATTCTAGTAACCCTTAGAAGCTTTGCTTTTTTACATTTTTAATAATTAAAATATTAAAAATCTGAATTTGATATAAGTACACTGAAAAATTTACATTGTTTTGAAGATGATTTTTAAGGAATGCTAGAACACTTAATGAAATATTTGAATTAAATAGCATTGGAGGGTGGGAGGAAACCTGTAATTAAGAGTTTGGACTTTGAAGGAAACCCAATGAGGCTAGGCTGAGCCTTGATTCAGGCAGTGGTCACTGTTTGGCTCATTCACTTGACTTCAGTTCTCAGAGACTCAGAAATGGAAGACATTTTATATTTTACTGTTGCTCTCATTGTTCTTGGTTGTGGTGGCAGTGACTGAAGCTCAGGAACAGAGCTGAATTAACCGCACTCTCTAGTTAACAACACTTTATTACCAGATGATGCAAGACCTTGTTACTGTTTCTTGGTTTAGTTATTCCATTTTATTTACCGCTCCCATCTTCCCCTCTATCTCAGAAGTGATTGTTTTGCTTAATGTTTATCCCTCTGCAAATGCATAGTCTTATAAAATGTTTTTATAAGAATATTTATTAGATATTTTATTAAATGTTATAACATTTTAAGTGCATGTAGATAGTATTTTGCTATAATTCTCATCATGCTTTTAAATGTATTCACTCAGCCTCTTGTATACGTAGCTACATGCACGAGTCTTTAGCTACATGCACGAATCTTGGCCTTTAACTGCTGCAAAGGGAGTCTTGCGTCACCACCTCATTTTGCCTTTTCACTCCTCCACTGATGGTCACTCAAATTCCTGCTACCACGCATAACACTGCAAATAACTATACTACATATTCTTTTATGAACCTATGTGGAAATTTACCACCAGCAGAATATGAGGTGACACAATTGGCATTATTTACTTTCCTATTTTTTTTTGCCAGTTTAATTCA
The DNA here is from genome assembly GCA_963573385.1 of Cacajao melanocephalus. Lineage (NCBI taxonomy): Eukaryota > Metazoa > Chordata > Mammalia > Primates > Pitheciidae > Cacajao > Cacajao melanocephalus. The sequence continues at coordinate 211,116 of CAUYLG010025073.1, read as the reverse complement.
TGCTTTTTCAAATACCAGCTCTTGATATTTTCTCTATGAAATTTTCTCTTATCTACTACATATCCCTTTTGCCTTTCTTTCTTTAAGAGCATTTTTGTGTGTGTGATAGCATATGGCAAATCAGATATAGTCTCTTGCTATGATTTAAATGTTTGAACTATGACTACAAATTTTCTAAAAGTTGGGTGACTTTGAGAAAATTACCTCTCTATTTCTTAGTTTATTTAAAGAAAGAAGAATTCTTATCTCAGGATCATCTTAAGAATTTTAAACAATGTAAGGTACATGAAGCCCTTGGTTGATTTCATGGCAATAACATTTTATTAATGTTGTAGTGTTGGTGGTCTTGATGTTGAATGATACTGCTAAAGATTATGATGATCATGCTGCTGATGATAATGATGACAAATAGGTAATTATCCATGTCGACTTTATGTCCATTTATCTATACTTAGATCCATATCTATTGTAGTGAAGTTTTCCTGAGAAGCAAACTGAGGCGAAGATTAAAGTGCAAGTAATTATTTTAGAATGTCATCTTTGAAAATAATCTTAGAGGAGTGAGAAGAATGAGAGCAAAGCCAGACAGTTTATTTTTAAGAACATTACTGCTGTGAGTAAATAGAACTTAATCTTATTAGAGAAATTTGGGATCCAGTATAAAACACCTACCTTAGAGTTACTAGAGGGGTCAGGAACAAGTATTGATATCTCAGCTCCCATTGGCCTGTGGCTAAAGGCTGTTTCTGGGAAGGCAGTGGTGCAACTTGTCCCACAGGCAATAAAGTAGCCAGGTGGCCAGAGAAAGCCTTCAGACAAAGTATGGAAGCCTCAATAGGTGATAACTGGCAGATATGCAGTTAACTGATCAAGGTGAGGGGGATTCTGGTAGGTTCCTGACAGCACCTGTTCCATATATCCTATATTATTCTGCCTATGTTGGGAATCTAAAAGCTACTTCTTGAATTAACGGATATGTTATTTAGGCTTGCACACTGAGCAATAACCCTCTTTTATCATAAAATTTATAGTGCTTCAGTTTTAATGTAATTTTCCATCTTTTTTTAGATGATGCAATGTTTTTTCAAATACTCCATTCATTCCATTTATATCTGCTGCATTAGTCAATCAACAAATAATTTCTCATTACTTTATAGTACAGAGAATAAAGTAGAGAAATGCTTTTCCAAACAAAAAGCATTTAAAACGTTCAAGAGGAAACAGGTAAATCAATGGGAGTTGACAGGTCTCACAAACATTAATGTGTTTAGGACCCAAATGATATAATACTCCACGGTGAAAATTAATGAATTTTCAACCCATCTGTTAGATTTCGTGGGTTAAGGACATAGTAAGGTTATAGAATTCCCAGAGCTAGGACTAGAACTTCTTACTGAAAAAGGCAGTCTGCAAGAGTCACATTTTATTCTTTTGAAAAAAATAAATGGTCAATAACATAAAATTTTATATCAATGACTCTTATTTGAAAACCAAATATGTTATAATTAATGCACTTACCTAAAAGGCTAAAGATACAATTTTGTGAAAAAAAAAACAATAATTCAAACTGAATGTTAGACTATTTGATTTAGTGAGTAAAGAAAAGCTTATGTGAAACATAGGCCAGAATCTTGTATATAAGAAAATGATGTATAGAACGTGTCAGTTTCTCATGTTTATCATCTACCTATCTCTCTCATTGTGATTTTCAAAAAGTGAGGCACACAGAATAAAGAAAATTGTAATGTGGTTGTATCACGATTCTAGGAATGAGGAGGAGAAAAGAGAGGATACAATGAATGTAAAAAAAGAGTATCTCTCCTTTCCCTTCCCTTCCATTTTCTTTTATTTATAGTGACCAGCTTAACGTATGATAAATAGGAAGAAACTTGAGATTAATTTACACAGAATACAATGATGTCATTCAAATCTCCATTATTTCTCCTAAAACAATTACACATTGAAACAAAACCTGATCATCTAGTGAAAACTGTTGAAGACTGTCAGGTACAACCCAAGAACTTTAAAAATCAAACTAATATAAAAAGGTGAGAAAACAGAACTCCCTAAATTCCTATGTGGAAAATGTTAATTACATAAATGTCTCTTGTCGTATTTGTTAAATGTTCAGTTTGGCATTGCGCATGAGAAAGCGAGGGAATGTTTGATAAATTACTATAGAAAACATAATGGATAATACTGTGATTTAACTGGAATTTATTGTGCTTTCAATGATAATCCAATATTCAGATTTTCATTTGTAGGCATGATTAGGACATACGTTTTTTAAGCCTTTCATTTTCTATAAAAGAAAAAGGCAAGACACAGAATTCAAAGAAGCCTTATTATTCCTGGAATGCTTGGCCTGATAAGATGAATAGAATGTGTCTTTTGATTTTTCAATGGTGTTATTCTAAAATTCTCATGTAGGTCATTACTTATTCTAGAGTTGGATCAATCAAAGGGAGGTGAATCAGCAAGGCACAAAAGAGGAAGCCACCTTGAAATGGATTAAGTGAAATAACTGTGTGAACATATGGCCTAGAAATTAAATTGATTCAGCTAAACAAGTTATATTAAATAAATTAGGCATCTGGTCAGGTGATTACATTTTAAAGCAATTATGTAATTTGAGACTTTCAGAAAGAGAGAGAGGCCTATAAGCCTAGGGTTACAGAGATAGAGAAGCCAAGATGAAATTCAAGTTGTTAGTTATCTTTTAAGTCTGCCCTTTTACAAAACATGTAACTAAGGATAAGATGCTTAAGGAAACATACTAGGTTTTCTAAATGAAATCTGTCAAAGGTCCAAGTTGACAGTAATTTATTCATGTATTTACTCACTTAAAAATTTTATTGAGCACTGACTCTCTTTATGGTCATTATAAAGTTTCCTACTTTTCAAATTTCCTATTCTAGAGTGGTGGATCAAAATACTATGTGAACTTATGCTGCATTTAGAGCAGAAAAATAGGTGCTCTTGTAATCAATAAACTTTTATCAGTAAAATAACCTTTGACATAAAGATATATTTTCTTGGTAATTGTCTTGTTTGAGCTTAATGTAAAGCACACATTTAGATACTGCCCCTCTTCTCTTTATTCATTGTTTCCAAATATATAGCAATATAAAAATTGCAAGACTGTAACTGTCAGGGGACTTGTAATACGTAGGAAATGCATAGGCCACAAATGACTACTTTGATTTATTTTTTCAAAATTCATGATACAGTGAGATTTTTAAATAATTGGTGTAAAAACAAGTAGCCTTAGAAATATATTTGGGCTGGGTGCATTGGCTTATGGGAGGCCGAGGTGGATGGATCACTTGAGGCCAGGAGTTTGAGACCAGCCTGGCCAACATGGTGAAATCCTGTCTCTACTAAAAATACAAAAATTAGCCAGGCACAGTGGCAAATGCCTGTAATCCTGACTACTCTAGAGGCTGAGGCAAGAGAATCTCTTGAACCTGGAGGCAGAGGTGCCAGTGAGCGGAGATCACACCACTGTACTCAGCCTGGGCGACAGAGCCTGGGCAAAGAAATAAATAAAAAATAAAATAATTTTTTTTCATTAAGTTATGCAAGAATCTCATGAAGATAGATAAACTTTTGTATTCTGAATTATATGAATCGTTATGATTGTGCGCTTTTGTTATTTTAAGGTTGTTAAACATAGAGATTATAACTATACCAGTATAAGAACTACTGTAATCTCTCAATCAAAAGCTCTTCTAATCAATGAGATGTCCCATCAGATTTAATGTATGGAGCCTGGACATGCTGTCTTTATCATGAAAAGAAATGCAGTCATAAAACTTTTTTCAAAGTTTATTCATTATAAAACATCTGGGTAATTCTTGGTAATAACATATTCCCATGGTTACAGTGGAAATGAGGCAAACAGTATGAAGTTTTTATAATTGTAATAGGCAGTCCCGTTGGTTTGGTTTATAGAAAATTAATTCATAGATAAGAAATGAAAGGACTTTAACCTTACTGGGCAACGACAAGTGTAAGAATTTTGTAAAGAGCTTCATATTTTACATAATATCCTCTCATATATATTCTCATTGAGCCTTACAACACCAGATGATGAAACTATGATATTTGGCACATGGATGAAAAGCTTAAAGCTAAGAAATCTTTAATTTTCCGAAGTATCACAAATATATAGAACAGATAGGCAGAATAGAAATAATGATGCTTTGTTAATACTTTCTGGCACGCTACAAAAATTCACAGATTAATTATAAAAAATTGGGGAGGGCTGTGATTAAGAAACTATTGTCTTTGTGGGTAAGATAGAAAAATGAGTACGATTAAAATTTGTGAATTAATAGCAAACTTAAGATTTTATCTCAATATACAATGAAGATTCTATTGTATAATTTCTCTAGAATATATTCACAACTTCACTAGAATTGCTTGGGAAGATTGGGTAATATCTAGAGGGCAAGTTGAAAGAGAGGAGAGCCGTACTGAGAAGAGAGGCTACAGAGAAAAACGCAACTAATGCCACACCATATAGGGTAACTGGAGTTACAAAGTTTGTATTTTACTGCGGGGTGTTGAAAAAAATGAAAATATTTAGCTAAGAGTGCTAGCATGATCAGATTTTTAACTTGGCTGGACACAGTTTGAAAAATGTATTGGAAAGGGTATGAGGGAAACTAGACAAAGGCCAGTTAAGAGGTTGTCATTTTATATTCTAGACAAAAGTGATAGAATCTAGAATAGAGACAATAGCAATGGGCGAAGAAAAGTGAATTAGTTTCTGAGACATTCATGAGAATTTCATAGTTGAATGAATATATTAGTTGGAATCATATGAAATTGCTAATACTGAAATGTTTTTGAAAATGAAATATGATCATTTGTATTGTTAGAGGTTAAGTATGAAAGAGATACACAAGATTCTCAAGTTTATGGTTATTAGAATCATTCATTATGATCACAAATGCAGGGGATGGAAGAAGTAATTATCTGTTTTCTGGAAATATACAATTCTAAGTGCTTTCGACAAATGAGGATGCAATATTCAGTCAGAGTAATAAGATGAGTAGAAAGGGGAGTGATAAGAGTAACTGTATGGCCAATCATGAGATGAGTGACAATTGGGTGACGGGAACATGTATAAATTAAGAAGAAAAAAGAGTGAGAAAAAAATGATCATTTAGAAGAAGAGAGAAAGGATGACTAAAAGATACTGAGAAGGAGTAATCAAGGAGATAGAAAAAAATTTTAATGGAAATTGTTGCCAAGGAAAGAGGGTCACAAAAAGGAGGGGTCCTTTTATCCTGCATCTTGCTGGAGATCGTACCAAGACAAGAAAAAGAAAAGGCAGTATTTTTCCCCCAAGATGGCAGATTAGAGGCTTTTAGCATGTCTCAGTCACTTGGAAATAGACAAATACTACATAAAGATCAACACTACAGGCTTTAATTCCAGAAGGAAAATGGGAATCCCCTGGAATCATGAAGGACTCTCCTGATTCCGGAGAAGAGAATGCTAGCAAACAGCCTCTATGGTGGCATCCTGCTAATAAAAGCGGGTGAAGCCCCAGTACATGAGAGAGGTAGAGTGCCTCTCTCTGTGATTACCTTTCCAATGGGGATCTCAGCAACCCAGGCTGAGACAGAGAGCACCTTGTTTTGTCCAAGTCCTGGAGCTAACTTGGGGAGAGGCTTGGAGATGCTGGGAAGGAAAGACACTGGGAAACGCTGCAGATATCCTCACAGACCCAGGACTCAGAATAGGATGTCATTATTAATCTGGGCACCTAGAAAGCCAGCAGTGTGGCCATGCAGGCATTTTAGTCTCAGGCCAGAGAGGGGCACCTGCTCTGGAGTGAAGTGGAGGCTTCCATGATCAGAACTGCGGAAAGTGCCTCAGCAGTAGGTACTGGGATCACAAACCTTGGGTGAGAGAAGAGCTGCTACCGCTGCAGTTTCTTCTGGGTGGCAACACTTAACAGATAGGGCCAGCTTGGCAACCTGCAACTGATTCTGTGTGTATCATTGCTGGGTGCCCCAGCCTGCTTACCTAAGATATAGTGCTGTGGGGCCCTGTCCACCTTGTTTGTCCCCAGGCATATTTCTAAGCATTTGGAGCACCTGTTCTCTTGTGTTGAGATCCTGGTGTGGAGAAGCTTTCTTTCCTCCATGCCCAGGCTGATCTCAAGGTATTTGAAACATTTGCTTGCTTGGTCTAGCAGCCTGAGTCACTCCATCCTTCCTATGTAAACATCTTGATGGAGCGGAGTCCACACCACTTCATTCCCAGGCTGATCTCCAGGCATTTGGAGCATCTATTCACCTGGATCAGCAGCCTGACCTACCCCACCTTTCCTGTGCAGAGATCTTGATGGATGGAAGCCTTCTTTGCTTCATACCCAGGCCAGATCTCCAGGCATTCAGAGCATCTGCTGGCCTGGATCAGCAGCATGAGCTGCCCCATCTTTCTGGCACAGATGCTGGAGCAGGGGCCCTCTCTGCCATATGCCCAGGCAGATCTCCAGGTATTCTGAACACTTGCTTACCTGGTTCAGCGGCCACTCATCCAGTGAGTGGCTACCAAGTGCCAAGAGGTGTGCCTAGGTGTGGATCTCTGAAGCCTCTTTGACCCCTATTTCTCTGCACAAGTATGAGGGGCAGCTTAAATTCCTACTCTAGGTGAGTGGGTGCTTCAGATGCCTGGAAATCTACCTGGACATGGAGCAGAGGTCCCTCCTACACTAAGATCTCTGCAAAGGAGAGGTGGGGTGACTCATGCTGCTGAACCAGGTAAGCAATATTGTTAAGATGCCAGCTCTTTCTAAACTGATCTATCAGATGCAATTTCAATGAAAATACCAGCAGGATTACTTTTGGGCACAGGTTGATGCTAGTAATAGTCTAAATATTTTTTAAGAAGAGCAACAAAGTTGGAAGACTCACCTTACTTGATTTCAGGGCAACAAAAAAATCAACAATATTCAGGACAGCGTGGTATTTGCAAAAAGCAGACTGAATAAAAAGGCCCAGATAGAGACCCACAGAAATACAGGTAATTAATTTTTCCCCCATGACACAAACGCAAAAAGGGTAATCCTTTCAACAAATAGTACTGAAAAAATATACTTTGATCCACATCTTACACCAAAAACAAATACACCAAAAAAAAAAAACCCTTTAAAATTTGACATAGACCTAAATGTAAATCCTGAAACTATAAGAAACCACAGGAGGAATGATTAAGAAAAGATGTATTAGCTATGACACCAAAAGTATAATTCATAAATGAAAAAACTGATACATTGTCTTTCATTAAAATTAGAAACTTCTACTGTTGCAAAACTGTTGAGATAATGGGAAGACGAGCCATAGATTGGGACAAAATATTTGCAGTTGTCATCTCTGATAAGGGATTTGTATCCTGACTATATTTTAAAGACTCTAATCAAAAAACAATTTTAAAAATTATCAAAATATTTAAACAGATACATTATTAAGATATTCAGATGGCAAAAATATATATTTGACCACACTAATTTTTAGCAAAATGCAAATTGCAGTTACAATGTGAAACTATTTCATACCTATTAGAATGGCTTATAAAAAAAAAACTGATGATACGAAATTATACCAAGGGTGTGAAATGAGTGAAACACTCCTGCTATGCTGGTAAGAATACAAAAAGCACGGTAATACTGGAAACAGGTTGGGTAATTTCTTACAAAGATAAACATACAGATAGTATATGACCCAGCTATGCCACCCCTAGGAATTTGCCTACAAAACATAAAACCTTATGCTTACATAAACATCTGTATTCCAAAGTTTATATAGGATAAATTGTTAATTATCAAAAACTAGAACCAGTCCAAATATCCTTAAATCAGTGAATGGTTAAACTGAGGTATATCCATACAGTAGACTACTACTCAGCAATTAAAGGAATGAATGACGGAGACACATATTTGTTGAGATGAAGTGCACAACAAACATGCTATGCTATTTGAAAGATGCTGGGCCAAAAAGGTCACCTACTCTATGACTCTACCTTTGTGACATGCTGGAAAAGGCAACATTACAGGATCAGCAAATAGATCAGTGATTGTCAGAGGCTTAACTTGGGGAAAGGTTGGTAACCACGGGCACACGAAAATTTTAAGGGATGATGGAATTATGTATCTTGATTTTATTGGTTCTACAATTGTACACATATGTCAAAAGTCTCATAACTGTATACTAAGAGGATCCATTTTTCATGTATGTAAATTATCCCTTAATAAAAAATAAGAAAAATTGGTTAAATCATTTTAAACACTTCCAAGACATCATGCAAGAAAAGAACTACCTATTGGATTTAGGAACAAGAGTGCCATTGTTTAGAAACCTTTAAAGTGCTGTGGAAGGTATAAAAAGCTATAATGTCAGTATACTATTGTTCAGGAAGCCAAGCAATTACACCCAGCAAAGTAGGAACATCCAGTATATTTGGCAATTTCCTCAGGTCACTTAAATAAAAACAGAAAGAGAAAGGAGGTGCTATGTTGAATGTGAATATAAAATTGGGTGAGAACAACTTTTTTTTTTTTTTAAGAAAAACACTTAGATATGGGAAAAAGACAATAGAGGAGGAGGTTGAAGATATCAGAAAAAAAGAGGGAAAGTTAACTGTGGAGGCCTTGAGGAGGCAGGGGCATGGCTTGAAGCACAGAGGAGAAGCGGTGCGCGGGACAAGAAAGGACAGCATTTCCATCTTACTTGGAAATGGAGAGAGATGAATGTGAATGTGTAACGTTTGGGACTAGGGTGGCAGAAAGCTGAGGGAGTTTCTAACCTATGCCTGTTATATTGCTCTGTGAAGGAAAAAGGAAACTGAAAGATATCTCGGCAGCATTTCAGGCCCCCTTGAAGCTGGGGAAAATAAATCTGATATCGCTTACAGAGAGAGCAATCGAGTCTGTGTGTTTTCCTAAGAGCACTGAGCAACCCAAATGTAGCTGCAAAGATGAAGGGTTGAACTCATCCCAGGTCCCACTTTTTTTGAGGATGGTGAACTGGAAAAATAAATGAGGCACTGGAATAGAGAATATTTCCAAAACACATGTATTTTAGATTAAGCTACTGAAGGAAGCCACTAAAGGCATAGAGAAAAAGAGGTGACAAGGGGACTGGTGGTCTTAACGAAGTTGAACCGTTGTGGAAGGTGTAACAAAGCAAAAAGCAAAAGGAAAACAAAACCAAAAACATGTTTCTATGTAAGCTATCATCACAGAATGGGATTTGGCAGCCTGTAGATTTCAGAAATGGAATGAGTAAGACTAAAATTCATGACCCTGGGCTGGGAAACTAATATAGGAAAGTGGTTCTATTGCAGGATATCAAAAGATACTGAGTTTATTTTCCATCATCTTATTATAAACACTGAGAATGCTGGGGTGATTTAAAGATAAAAAAGAAACTTTGAAACAAGTACCAAAATATTAATGGAATGAGCAAGAATGCGTGTAAAATTGACAGGTAAGAAACGGTGTGCAGAGAAGTAGACTACTAGGGGATTTATGGCTGTGAACGGAGTGGGAGCTTATGTGAGGATGCAGGAATGAAAGTCTTGAAGTAGCCCTGGTGAGTGAGGAGGGAGGATGCTGAAGCCATGTGGGCCATGTAAAAAGGCACGTTTCTTCTGAGAGATGAAAATATGTGCTAAGGAGTCAGGATTTATTTAAGATAAGGAGTATATACTCTCTAGACAGAGTTCATTTCTTGTGAAAAAATTATTTCCAGTGCACAAGAGAAAGAATACTTCATTGGCATATGTATGTGTCTAGGGGGAAGAGGTTAGCACTGATACTCTGCAGAGGGGAGGAATAGTGGAAAGCCGCGTTAAGAGAAGGATGGAGATGAAACTCTATGGAAGACTGATCACCAGTGCAACTTACTGGGCAGTAATCAGGAACGATAGGTACAGGAGGTATGTTCTCTATGATATTTCGTAATGATACTGCTAATGTGAAAGTCAATTGGCCTACAGTAGATTGTACAGTATTGAGCAAGGGGAATACATTGTTTATCTGCTGCTCCTTCCCACTGCTGAGCCTGGGGCAAACATGACTGACTGATGATGGGACTCTCTCTGCTAGTACCTCACCATAGTTTCCATAATTTTTCCTATTGAATTTTCTTCTTTTTTTTTTAATTTTTATTTTTTCTGAGACAGGGTCTCACTCTGTTGCCCAGGCTGGAGTGCAATGGCTTGACCTTGGCTCACTGCAACCTCTGCCCCTCCTGGGTTCACATGATTCTTCTGTCTCAGCCTCCCATGTAACTGGGACTACAGGCATGTGTCACCATGCCCAACTAATTTTTGTATTTTTAGTAGAGACGGGTTTCACCATGTTGACCAGTCTTGTCTTGAACTCCTGACCTCAGGCGATCCTGTCTCAGCTTCCCAAAGTGTTAGGATTATAGGCGTAAGCCACTGCACCCAGCCTCCTATTGAATTTTCTTCTGGGAGACCTATACCCCAAATTCCAGAAAGAAGAGACTGGCATTTCTCCTTCACCTTAAATATTCTTCCTCTCATGCAAAAGGTTTCTATTCTCGATTTTTACCCACTTCTGTCAGAAATATAGGATCTGTCACAGATTTGAAGGGGAACCTTAAAGTCCTTCTGGACTTTAAAGGGGGAATTTTTTTTTTTTAGAAGAAACTGTAGATAGATGGTGGTCTCCCAAAATTAACATTTTTACTCAGTTTTAGAAAAAAATAAATTCACATTATTTCTTACTCTCTGTGAGAGTGCTCAGGATAAAGCAAGCAAAGACTTTTGCTTTGGTGAAATCACATGTGGAACATAGTTTTCTATTTAATTACATTCCACAAAGAACATTTATAAAATTGAGCCCATTCATGTTATCGTGCTTTAGAGTTTAGTTGACGGAGTCAGACTACCGATTTTTACCACATACTGGCTATGTAACTTGGATTAAGTTACTAAACATTCTGTATTTCCACATATGTTATCTGAAATAATGTGTCAGGGAAGGGTGGCAATGGCACCCACCTCACAGGGTCAATGTGATCATTAAGTGAGAAAATATGTGTGTAGTTTATTTCCTGGCTCAGTAACAGTGATAAGATCTCAATGGGGAAGAGGAGAGAAACTGTTTTCACCTAAGGAACAAAGAGGCTTATGATTCATCTAGAAAAGAGATGATTTAGGAGAAGGGCTGCTTTAGCATTTATATGAAATGAAAAGCTGAATCAAGTTACACAGAGCTGTATGTTGGCTCTCCTTAAGTAAAAATATCCGATAAAATTGGATGCCTTGCCTCTGAATTGATGAGTTGTTTGATGAACCATGAAGAGCAGAGCCTGAATGAACCATCATCATAAATGTTGTGACCTGAGTTTCTACATTACATAAGAGTGAACTCAGCTGGAAGATATCTAAAGTTTCTTTACTAATTTTGTATTTACTTTGCCATAAGACTTATTATTTGGCAGGATTGTTTAACACTAATGAGTCTAGTTAGAAATAAAAAAGAAAAGGTGGAATTAATAAATACCAGGTTATTTGGTTAGGATGGAATTTAGGAGTCAAAACGTAAAGGTGTATTAAATGGTAAGTATAGTTTTTAAAATTAAGTACAGAATTGAAATCATACTATAGAGAGTTGAGAAGAAGGAGTGCAAGGGCACTACATTTTAAGCCTTAAATATATGTCATAATTTGATGTAACTTTGAATCATTGTAATATTTTACATTATTGGTACTTTGGGAGGCCAAGGCAAGTAGATCACCTGAGGTCAAGAGTTCAAGACCAGCCTGGACAACATGGTGAAACTCCATCTCTATTAAAAGTAAAAATTAAAAAAATTAGCCAGGTGTGGTTGTAGGCACTTATAAACACAGCTACTTGGAAGGCTGAGGTAGGAGAATCGCTTGAACCTGGGAGGCGGAGGTTGCAGTGAGCCAAGATTGCACCACTGCATTCCAGCCTGGGCAACAGAGTGAGATTATTAAAAAAAAAAAAATTTACATTATTGGCATTTTAAATGGTGAAATTGAATCTCAGACAAAGACCCAGATCCATGATCCATGCCAAAATTTATGCTTTTTACTAGGATTGCACACACGTGCATGAACACACACACCCTATTTATTTTTTATATATATAATAATGCAACTGAAGTTTCCAAAGACCGACTGTATAAATTATTATCTTTACATATGTTAATTAATAGCATATCATTTATAATATATGTACATAGAAATGAAACATGAAATAGAATCTACTCAGCCTTTTAAAGTACCCTCCTGTTAAAGGTTAGCATGATAAACTATGGAAAGAGTTTATAAAACAGGAAAGACTACATGTTGTTGAACCCTGTAAATACTGACTTTCTAAATGACAGAATTATTTTACTTTTGCTGGTTTTTCAAAGAATTACTAAATTTTTTTAAGAAAAATATTTATCTTTCTTTCTTCTCTATGAATAGTAGAAATATTCACAATTGCATCCAATTTATTGGGAAACTATAACTGAAGATATCCACATCTTGGAAAGGAGACTGAAATATTTTCAAAATAAAATAATTTTCTTTAACTCTAACCACATTGATACTTTTCATATGAAGAAAATACATAAATGCATAAATTCAATTTTTATTTTCTATCACCTTGTTTACTCTCTCTCTGTCAAAACAAATATTTAAAAAATCTCTCTCAAATGGATTTGTAGAATGAAAAAAAACTTGAGATACAGATTTAATAAAGAAATCTATTAAAATAGGTTTGTGATTGACAACTAAGGTTAGGAGAACAACTTATATATACTATTTTATTGTCAACTAGGAGCTGAAACAATCTTAGCTAATTCATTCTTGAAAATCTATTTCCTAAAACATATTAAAACAGGATATACATATAAAACGTAAGTTTAATATTTCTACAGTTATCTAATTCTAGATGAATGAAATTTAGATGCAAAGTATGAAAAGACTAAAGCCATTTCTATATTTACAAAGTAATGTTTCCCAGAAAACCCAAATGACATTGCCTTTGAAGTAAGACTTGCTAATTAAGCATTTAGAAACTCAAATCATAATTTTAGTCAATTGTGGCCTAAATGTTGGATTTCTTTGTCTTTATTCACTGTGATATTTAAATATCTATCTACAGACAGAGATGTAAGGTGTACATACTAATATAAATGTACACACTAATATAAGGTATACCTACACACATGCACACACGTATATACACTATGTACATTATCTTCATATGTATGCATGTGTGTAGGCATGTATATATGGTGTGCACTTATGTATGGATATATGAATGTGCATGTGTTTATATGTGCATATATATATATGTATAATTGGACAGCCAATTTGAGATATAGTAGAAATCTTAGAAAAGAAACTAAAAAGATGGTGCACTTTTTAGTTCTTGGCTTGAGGATTTAATTCAATGATGGTTTTAGCTTGGCAAGAGCTTTATAATTGTTAATGGAAAGACTGCCAATTCATTGAAGAATGAACAATAATTTTATCATGTTAGTTCTAACCTAAACATGATTTTTAAAATCATTTTACACAGGTATGAGTCTGCAAAGCTCAAACTGAATTTCTGTCAACTGTATTTATAAAGCTTAATTTTTTGAGCAACCTTCAAATAAATTGTTTTAATGAGAATTCCCTACTCATCCTCATTTTGAATGCAATGTAATATTATATATTATTAATTTGTCATTTCAATATGATCACATGCAGATTGAATTTTACCTAACATGTGTGAAATCAACGTGTTAATTTCACAAACTAAATGCTGATAATATATCAATAAACAATTCTCACTTACTTTTAATTTATTAATTTATTTTTAATGCTATCCAAGTTCTGTTTCTAGGTGTAGCAGTGGTAATTTTCTGTATTAACCTGTGACTTCTCGATTTTTTTAATCCCTAACCTTTCTCCACCATTCAAGATACAGGACTTTTTTTTATTCACTGCCCTCAGAATATGAATAATAAGATGAATGAGACCAAATTTTTGTTTTTTTTTTTTTTGAGTCCTTAAGTAGATTTTTGTTAATGTATTACAAAGGTAATATTCTTAAAGCCAAGGCTTTCCGTTGTATGAGCCAGTCACTTACGAACGAGGTTTTGTTTTGTTTTATTCATTCCAAAACTGTATCTTTACATAGAAAGAGCAAAAGTTATCAGAATTAAAAGTAAACCATTTATGCCAGGGGTCAGCAAACTTTTTCAGTAAAAGACCAAATAATAAATATTTTGGGCTTTGCAGGCTATACTTTGTTGCAACTTCTCAACTCTCATGGGAGCTTGAAAACAACCATAGACCATATGTAAATGAATGAGTGTGGCTGTGTTTCAACAAAACTTTAATTATGGACACTGAATTTTGAAATTTATATATTTATTTCATGCCATGAAATATTTTTCTTTTTATTTTTCTGATCATTAAAAATATGAGCCACTCTTTTTTAATATATTTAATTTAATTTAATTTTAAGTTCCATGTGCAGGAAATGCAGGTTTGTTACACAGGTAAATGTGTGCCATCATGGTTTGCTTCACCTATCAACCCCTCACCTAGCTATTAAAGCCGGCATGCATTAGCTACTTATCCTGAAGCTCTGCCTCCCCCTACATTCCCCCAACAAGCACCCGGTGTGTGTTGTTCCCCTCCCTGTGTCCATGTGTCCTCGTTGTTCAGCTCCCACTTATGAGTGAGAACATGCAGTGTTTGGTTTTCTGTTCCTCTGTTAGTTTGCTGAGGATGATGGCTTTCAGCTCCATTCACATCCCTGCAAAGGACATGATTTCATTCCTTTTTATGACTGCATAATATTCCATGGTGTATATGTACCACGTTTTCTTTTTCCAGTCTATCATTGTTGGGCATTTGGGTTGATTCCGTGTCTCTGCTATTGTGAACAGTGCTGTGATAAACATACATGTGCATGTTTCTTTATAATAGAATGATTTATATTCCTCTGGGTATATACCCAGTAATGAGATTGCTGGGTCAACTGGTATTTCTGGTTCTAGATCCTTGAGGAATCACACACTGTCTTCCACAATGGTTGAACAAATTCACATTCCCACCAACAGTGTAAAAGCAGAACATTCTTGAAGACCATACAAAAATATCTTGTTAGCTGAAATTGGCCCAAGGACCATAGTTTTCTGACTTTTGGTTTTCATTGTAAATCATGAAGAAGAGAGAATGTTGTAAATACCACTATACTCTTCAAACTAAGTAAAAATTCTGACCTCACGGTAGTTCACATGCTATTTCTCTAGGAATATTTCAAGGCATAGGGAGTTGGCTTCAGTGATGATGTTACGATAGAAACTCCCAAAAATTTTGAGTAGACTGCCAAAGCAGAAGGGATTGTATTTCAGGCATCTCAGGATTCAGACTGGAAAACCCCAATCCTCAGAGAAAAGACTTAACTATGGGAAGAACAACTTATACTGTCTCAAAAAGTGAACAGAAGTGGTTGAAAGCAAGGTGACAGACCCAAAGGAAGACTGAAGTAAGGACAAGATGCACACAGTGCATCGCCCTCCACAAAGTGCACTCGAGTTCATCAGGGTGTGCCAGGTTGTGACGATGGGTACCAGGAGAAAGAAGCTACATCTTCTCTGGGGCTATAGAAGCAGAGCAAAAGATTCCCAAGTTAACCTACTCCATTTTCAGCTTGAGGCGAGAGTGATAGTGCCCAGATTTAGAAGGACAGTAGGGAATTCTGAAAAGACTGACTTATGAACTATAAGTCATCAGTTACCTAAGATGGAAAAAGTTACTTATCATAGTTAAAACGTGGACTTGTGAGACATGAGTTTAATCATAAGAAAATGAATAAAGTTTTCTCCTTACACTGCTAAGACTAACTGAGGTCTACATAAGGAAAAATTAAGAACTTTTAAGCCTATGTTAATTAAGTAAAGCAATACACTATAATATTTAATGTCAAATATGGATAATCTTGATTATGTTAATCACCATGTGCATTGACTTAAATGTGAAGCATTAGCTTCTCATAAAACTTTCCTGAAGAATATGCCAAAATGATAATGACATGTGAACAAATCTAAAAACAGATTTGCTCTCTAAAAGTGTTGGCTTGACAGTAAAAACAGATATGATCAACTGTTTCAAATGTTGATCCTGTTTCAAATGTTCCACCTGTGTTAGGCTGGAATTGCTCCCCGCTCTACCTCCCCATAGCACACTAATGCATGGAATTTGTGAATGCTATCTCATGTGGCAACAAAGGACTTTGCAGATGAGACTCATTAAAGATCTTGAGATAGTATAAGATTATCCTGAATTATGCAGCTTGGCCCTAAATGTGATCTTTAAGTTTCTTATGAGAGAGGCAGAGGGAAATTTGACAACGGTAAAGGAGCACGCAATCTGACCATGGAGGCAGAGACTGGAGTGATGCGGCCATGAGCCAAGGAATGTTGGCAGCCAGCCGCCAGAAGCTAGAGGAGAAAAGGAAGAAATTATTCTCCAGAGATTCTGGAGACAGCCCTACCAACCTCTTAATTTCAGCTCACTGAAACTGATTTTTGACAGCTGGTGTCTAGAATTTCGAGAGAATAAATATTTGTTGTTCTAAGCCACCAAGTTTGTGATATTTTCTTAAGCAAGCCATAAGAGACATAGCGCCTAAGCACTAAGAATTCACAGCCTTACTTGAAGAAATTCAAATTAATTGAATTTTAAATTAATTGAAAAATTCAAGTTAAGTTTTACATTTTTACTTTGTTTTCTATCATTACACATGAAACAAGAAAGGGGCTTTTCAGTGACATTATCCAGGGTTAGGATCCATTTGTAAGTTATTCCACTCGTATTGTAACATTTTCAGCTGTAATATATATTTTATAAAGTGATTCATTGTAAATTTAGACCACTACTTAATTAGAAAGTTTCTTTAAATTCTGATCTTAGTTTTGCTTTCCTGTAATTGCCACCAACTGTTCTAGTTCTGCTCTCTCAAGCAACCAAATGGCTCTGGCCTATTATAATATTTTCAAACCTGAATAGCTCTAACCTTCCTTTAACATCCCAATTTTTAAACACGTTAAAAATCTTTGCTCCTCTCCAGAACTCACCAGAGTACTTAGCCTAGCCTAGAAATCTCCTCTAAGCAAAATGTATCTAGTTTGTACTATTATCTGTGATATAACTTTGATTTCTGTAAACCTCATTCTCCGAAATACAGAAAACATAAAGAAAACTAAGAAACTGATGATAAGAGTTTATTACTTGTGAGTTTGCTTCATGCTAGGCACTGACCAATGGAGCTATCCCTAATATTGTGATCCCCATTTTATAAAGGAGGAAATTGAGTTTAAGAGAATTCGTCCAATATATTTAGTAAATGATCGAAGCCAACGATTCAATTCAAACATTGAAACAGTTAAATATTTAACTAAGATGACATTAGAATAATTTGAGTGGAAGAACTTTAGCTCAGAGGAATGCTACATTTTTTTTTTTAGACAGAGTCTCACTCTGTCTCTCAGGCTGGAGTGCAGTGGCGCCATCTCAGCTCACTGCAACCTATGCCTCTGGGTTTCAAGTGATTCCTGTGGCTCAGTTCCCTGAGTAGCTGGGATTACAGGCATGTGCCACCACGTCCGACTAATTTTTGTGTTTTTAGTAGAGATGGGGTTTCATCATGTTGGCCAGGCTGGTCTTGAACTCCTGACCTCGGGTAATCTACCCACTTCAGCATCCCAAAATGCTGGGACTACAGGGATTACAGACGTGAGCCACCACACCCAGACAATACAACAAATCTTTATTTCACAGGTTTAAATTTAACCTTTTACACACCTGTGATATATGACTGGCTTATGTGGAGCTGATGGCCAACTAAAAATGTCATTTTTCTTTTTTACTTTTTCTTTTTAACAGAAATACTTGTTAAATCAGGGCCCCTATTCTGTGTTTGTGAAAATGACTCCCTGAAACAATGTATAATATAACTTTGTGTTCTATTAAAGTTTTAAGTGCCTAGTTCATAGATTGGATTAACCATAATCTTTGGTTCAAAGTACCTTCTCATTATTAATCTGTTAGCTACTTTTAATAGTGTAATACAGGGAAGACAATCTATAACACAAAATAAGGTGTCTGCCATTTCTTTGCCTCTGTTTTAATATAGTTTTATTGCATTTATATGTATTCAAGTCTTCTTTTTTGAATTGTATTTCAGTTTTTTTTTTTCTACCTTGTGTAAAGGGCATCAGGCAATATCTACTTGTTTTGGACTTTTATATTTAATATAATATTGTAAAGGTTCACCTCTTGCTGCATTACATTATGGCTTATTTAATTTGTCTGGTGGAAATAATCCATTGTGTAAATGTTACGGTATATTCATCTACACATTGGTGGTTGTATGCATTGAAAATGTGTTCATTTTTTGTGTGTTTTTGGTGTTATCATTTTTTAAAAAAACTTTTTTAGGGTGCCTGAGGAAAAAAGCTCTTGATTATAATATACAGGTAGTTACATTTTTTACTTTTGTTTAAGAACTTTCTTCCTACTCAAGTTGTAAATGATATTATCTCTATTTTTAGCTGTGAGTTTTTTTCCTTACATTTAACACCCTTGAAAATAGTAAGAGAATTTTTTTACACGAGATTTTTTTTTTTTTTACATGTATCTAACCATTTTTCCAACTCTGTTGAATGATCTTTCCTTTTTGCCCTGATGTGAAATTCACCTTTGTGGGAGATCAAAGTTCCAATTTTGGAGGAATTTATTTTTGGTTCTTTATTATATTTCACTGGTTTATTGGCTAAACTCTGTCAGTAATATATTCCCTTAATTACTATAGTTTCATAATAAGTCATTATACCATTTAGGGAAATTTCATTTTGTAGAAATTACTGGTCTTCACCAATATTCTCTTTATTCCTCCTTTTGTATGGACAGAATATTTGACTCCATAGCCCTCTATTATTTGGGCAGAAGTATGTGATAAATTCTAGCAAATCAAATTGTATTGGAAGTCATATGTGTCACTTACAGACAGAGGCAACAAAATACCCATTCTCTAATTTCTCATTTCCCTTTCGTGATGTCCAATTAACTCTGTGTTTCAAACAGAAAATATGGTGGTGGCCTGGACAACCTGAATCTGTAATTGTGTCTATGGTTCACATCTCCCTATGGGACATATAAGGTGAATTAAAATTTTCTCATTTTGCATAAATAAGATATTTATGTTTTGCAGTTGCTACTACTGCATTTTGTAATGTATTTATATTATGAATTCAAATCCTTAGGCATTTAACTATGTATTAAAAAACAACTTTTTTTTTTCTGTTAAGTATCCCTACATACTGGTTATAATGTATGAGTTAGTATACAAGGTTTCTTTCTACCTGTGTTCTTTAGTTAAACTATACTGGAGATTAAGATATTCTCCCTACCTAGTAGCTTTAAATTGAGAGAATTTGGTTTTGAGAAATAGGGTTGTAAGAGAGCATGAGACAGCAGATGGGGAAACTGAAAATCTGATTCATTCCACATAAATTGTCAGTAAGTCCCTTACCTGGAAAGAGATTTACCTGTTGAAAGTATGAAGTTGAATGTTCTAAGACATGTGGGCTTTATTTGTAAGCAAGAAGTCTCAGTAAGCAGAAAAAGAGGGTAAGAAGACCATTTTCATTAGTAAAAGTTTAAAACAGATTACAAAGTAAAGGCTATAGAATAGTATCATGTAAGGTTCTGCCCTACATAGAGGTTAAGATGCTTCTTTTTCCTTCTCTCTACTAAACCATTTGTAGAAACTGTGAATGAGATTTATTTTTATTTTTATTTTTGAGATTTAGTCTCACTCTGTTGCGCAGGCTATAGTGCAGTGGTGCAATCTTGGCTCACTGCAACCTCCACCTCCTACGCTCAAGCAATTCTCCTGCCTCAGCCTCCCCAGTAGCTAGGATTACAGGTGCCCCCCCCACCCACACCTGGCTAATTTTGTGTAATTTTAGTAGAGATGGTGTTTTAACATGTTGGCCAGGCTGGTCTCAAACTTCTGGCCTCAAGTGATCCGCTCGCCTCGGCCTCCCAGAGTGCTGGGATTATAGGCATGAGCCACCACACCCGGCCTATGGATGAGATTTAACTAAGAAAATGGAAGGTGTATCTTGTGATCCAAAGGTCTGGAAAGAGCACAGCAACAGAGTCAAATGGAATAAATAAGCTGTCTCATGGAATAAAAAAAAATTCACAAGATTGATATACTTTAAATGGATATCTTAGCAACTGCATTGGTACAATATAGGTATTTCCTATGTGTTTTGGTTTTGTAGATTGAATACTTATAGACTTATGAATAATTATGATACTGTTAATGCACTTTTGTGAGAATACTACTCTAATTTAATAATAAAGAAACTTCTTTTTGTTGTTTTCATCTGTTTTCTCTGAATTGAAACTTTTCCACATTTCAGGATTTGTACCTTAAAGATTCTATTGCCATAATACTCGCCTGCATCTAGATACTTAAGTTATCACGATAAAGATTGATTTAAATTGAGTGTAATTATATGCCTAGAATCTTTTAAAAAATTTTTCCCCTTCTTTACCATTAATTTTCAAAACCATCATTATCCACAATATGTTTAGTTGGTGGTCTTGAATTAGTGTCTTTTAAAATAAAATCTATATGCTGGTTAATTTACTCTGATTAGAAGAGAATAACATGCATAGTCACTAACACTGAGCAATTCTGTGAATTTGAAATGGGATCTCTTAACTTTTACAGCTGCAAGATGGGCTTGAGTCACCCGCATTAAAATGTTACTAACGTTCTATTCACTCATTAGACTTATAGTTTAAAAACTGGAAATTAGTTTCTAGTTTTTACCTATCAGATTCAACAAGATAAAGTTTTAAAAAGTTTGATAATACACAGTATTAGCAAAGGTGTGAAAAAACAGACATATTCCTATGTATCGTGGCAAGTGTTAACTGGGGCAATTTTTTTTCAGAGTGATTTAATAACATATTTTTACAATGTAAATCATCAAATCATTGACTAGTAGTTTCATTTTCAGGAATGAATCCAAAAGATTTTCTCCTTTAAGTGTTGAGAGGTATATACAAAATTCATTTTTAGCAATGTGACTGATAAATATCCTTAAAGGTACTGTGAAATTCAGCCAATTCATACAATAGGGTATTATTTTACTCTTCAGTCATTGAAAAGATGGCCCAGCAGGGTGGCTCATGCCAAGCACTTTGAGAGGCCAAGGTGGTCAGGAGATCAAGACCATCCTGGCAAACATGGTAAAACCCCATCTCTACTCAAATACAGAAAACTAGCCAGGCGTGGTGACGCCCTAGTCCCAACTACTTGGGAGGCTGAGGGAGGGGAATCTCTTGAACCTGGGAGGCAGAGGTTGCAGTGAGCCGAGATCATACCACTGCACTCCAGCCTGGTGACAGAGCAAGACTCATTCTCAAAATATAAATAAAGAAAGAAAAATAAAGAAAAGAAAGCTAGACTTCAGTATGCATTGATACATACAATCTCTATAAAAGCAAATTAAAATAAACAGTGTTTATACTCTGCTTTAATCTATGCATTTTAAAGGAGTGCCTGTGTATGTGTACTACACTCACATATTTAAGTGTGTTTGCATACGTAGAAAGCTTTTGAATTACACAAAAATAATTTGTAATAATGATTGCTATTGGCAAAACGGATTCAAAATCCAGGGGAGGAGAACTGTATGGTTAGAATTTTTTTAATGAAGTATATAATATCTACTACTTTTTCTTTCAAAAATCATTATGCAAATAAAGGGAGAGCACATTTAGTTTTTTTGAATGCAAAGCACTAAAATATAACAATAAATACGAAGACTGTCCTATGTATCCTGCTTGGTGCTGCAAAGACTCACTGGCCTCTGTCATACCAGCTCCATCTAGTTTTCAGTGACTTCACAGTGACCTCAATTCCTGAATGAATATCAGAGCAAACTCTGGTTAAAAAAAAATTACTATTTCTCTACAGAAAGCTATTTTTATGTAGATAATTTTCCAAGTTATTCTAGGCAAGTCATCAACTTTTATTTTTCAGCAATTAGATAAATATGTTTACCCTAGAGCTAGTCACATCTTTCCAACTCTGCCCAGGTATCCGATCATCTACCATTGATCTATATCCCCACGGTTTATTTCCTTTTATTCTGCAAAAGAATATGAAAGGCTTTTGCCAAACAATATTACAGCCAGGAACTGATGCTGTGAGACTGGAAGCCTGCCCCATGCTATAAAAATAAGATTGTATCATTAAATCGGCCTCTCAGGTATTTGCCAACCTGGGTAATGATGTCTCTCTGGGATACCTGCCCTTTTGGCAGCCTCCCATCCAGGCAAAAGTCAGCAATCACAATTAGTGTGAAGTGGAATGAGAATGCCAAGTCTGAAAAAAAAAAAAAGAATGCAGAGGAAATGCAGCAGAGTCTGAAATGCAACACAGTGAGCAGCCACAATCCTCAAGGCAAAAAAATGCTCCATCCTTAAAAAGGAATAAAGCAGTGATAGATTGACTGCCAAACTCTATTTTCTGTGTAGCTATGTCTGATTGTCCTGTCATTCTTTCAAGCATTTCAGAGTCTTCCCAATGTGACTCTTTCCTCCCAGATAGTGTCATAAGGCTTTCCCTAGGTACCTGTGGCAGAGAGAAGTCATGCAGAGTTAAGGACTCCTGTTGAGGACAACTAGAATGGAGTTCATCCTTTACTGAAGAGGACAGGAAAAGATTGAATAAATAGAGAACAGAGAATAAAATGGTTAGAACTGCTTGAGTATTCATACAATGGATTTATCAGGTGAGAGATACCTTTAAGAGTCTAAAGTACAGTTGGAAGGTAGTTTGGAAACATTTCAAATCAATATATCTCTTCCTTTAATGATGTTGCCTATGCTGGGCAGTCACCTTTAATTTCTCTCTCTCATGATGAATCACTCTCAGTTCCTAAGTAATTGTTTATTGTGCTGCCTATTTTTGATTGTGTCTCTTATAGTTCCACCCTACTGCAGTTAGCATATTGCCTTGAATATAACAGATCTGCAAGAGAAGGTTGAGTGGGCACGTTTAGTATTATTTGTTGATAGGTTATTAGTATTTCCCCTTAACTTCTGGGTCGAACACATTTGGAGTTGTGAAAAAGTACAGTATCTTTTGATTTACATCTAGGAATTAGTTGACCCCTATTATTATATGGAAATACCTTTTAAAAAGCTGGTATACTATACAGACAGATACAGAATCATCATGGGTCTACCTTATCTCTTTTTGTTTCACTTTAGGGACCTAGCATGGATTATACAGAATCACCAGCAGCTGCAATTGCATTGTCAGTTAATAATTGCTTTAGATTTAGACTGTCTCTTCCTCCCTTCTGAATAAAACACATAAAACGCTGCTATTCCAAGTCATACATGCTTTTTAAGTTCTTGTTAAATTAGTCCCCAATTGAATGTAAATATCTTTTGTTTCTTACCACATAAGGGCCATTATTGAAACTCCTTAAATTTACAGACACCAAAACCAACAATGAAAAAAAAATCTTGTCAAAATGGGCTTACAGGTGGACATTCTACTTACTCTCTCATGCATTTAATTGAATTCCGTGCAATTTCATGTGCATTATAATAGACTTCTTTTACACCATCAGGAAACAAGTTTTAAAACATGTGCTGTGCATTAAACATCACATAAATATTCAGCAAGGGAAAGAAAAACAGTTCTAAAGGAGTATAGTAATTTTACACTCTCTGGTTTCTAATAAATTTTTACAGCAATCCTAAACTGCATTAGCAAGTCCCAGTTTATTGTCAGGCTTCTGCACAACATCCCTCAATGACATGTCAAATCTTTACCACAGCAGTTGAACTCCTAAAGCTGTCCTCATTGGCAAGAATCTTGTCAGATTAAATTGCCAGCTCTTGTCAAGTAAAAATATATGATCTGATCATATTCTCCCGATGATGACATGGGTTGTCCTTTCACCATGGCTGGATTGTAAATCCCCAGGACATCCCAATAACCACAGTTTTTGAGAATAAAAAGAGAATTTATAGACCTTTCAAAATGATGGTTCTCCCCTGAATAAGATATCTAATCATTTTAACAATATGATTCTTATTTCTGTGTTCTCATTGTATTATCATTTACCAACACATTTAGTAGGTAACTTAGGATGTTGCACATGCTTTATTTTCTGCCTCTCCTCACTTCCATGTCATTTCCCACATTAAATATTATTAATGTGTATCTCTCAAGAAATTACTTTTTATTTCATGTATCCAGGATATTATATGTAGAGGAGAATTTATACTTTCTTTGGTGCTCTCAATATTTGTTAAAAATGTAAAAGAATTGATAAAGTCAGCAAGCTACAATGATAATCCATCTACAAGAATGCCATTCATGGTACCAAACTTTTAAAATGAACAATAAAAACATAAATTGTATTCTTTATACGAGATACGTAATTGCCCACTTCAGATTATACTGCACATGTCATGAGACAGGATGAGATGTGGTCCTATGCCTTTCCACTTAAATTCAGGGGATCTCATTTCCTTTAACACAATTTATCTTAGGGAATATACCACAATTGTAAAGAATGGCTTGACCCTGAAGATCCCAGGATTTTAGCTAGACAATTTTACATGCTTAACAATATGTTCAAAAAGTAGTTAAATTCAGCAGTTGAAAGAGTTTTTGTGTTATCATAGCAGCCATTAACTTCCATATTTGTAAGACAGTTAGGATTACACTTTAAATAGTAACTTGGGCAGGCCATGGTGCCTCACACCTGTATTCCAGGAACATCAGTTTGATTCCAGCCTGAGCAACATAGAAAGACCCCATCTCTAAAAAAAAAAAAAAAAAAGAAAGAAAGAAAGAAGGAAAGAAAGAAAGAAAATAAACTATCTAGGTGGCATACACCTGTGATCTCAGCTACTTGGAGAGTGAGGCGGGAGAATCACTTGGGCTCAGGAGGTAGAGGCTGCAGTGAACTGTGATGGCACTATTGCATTCCAGCCTGGGTGACAGTGATAACCTATCTTAAAAAAGAAAAAAAAAAGTAACTTGAATAGGTGCAAAAAACATTGCTCTATAATGATGTGTGAAGTCATGTGGGAAAGTACATATTTTCTATCGTAAAATTGTCCTGAGCCCCAAATATTTCATAGAACAAAGTATTCTGCCCCAAACAAGATAAAGAAAACCTAACCCATCATTTAAATGTCAACATAGGCTTACTTACTAACTAGTGAATGATATTTCCTTTATAATTAATCTGGGACTATTTTGTGTCATGATTTTCCATAGTATCAAATAATTAAGGTTTTAATTATAAGTATTTTAAATCAATTAATAGGTAAATTTATTTCTCAAAATAGATTTCACAGGCATCATAAATGAGTCCAAATGAGTAAAAATCACTTGCTGAAATGTAGATTTGTCCATATATTTAGGGAATTAGAAACTTAGTTTCATTCTATTCCATTACAGGTTCAGTTCTTTACTCAAATATCCATCAGTGGCTCACAAAAATGTCATTAATGTTTAGATCATTAAAGATTTTATTTACTTTTGTAGGTTAACTTTATAATGGATTAATTTACATTCATTTTTCATCTTAGTCTAGAATTGTATAATTTTAAAGATCTGACTTGGTCTTGATTGATCAAACCACGAAAGGAAAATAGCATGTATTTTTGCTTTATAGCTAAATGAGTATAAACTTGAACTTAAATTTTAAAAAAAGTCTGTTAATCACCTTAAAAAATTTTAAGTGGGCAAATGCTAGAAGCAATCTACTAAGATCCTTCAAATCCAGGTCATGAACCAATACAATTGTATTACGGAAATGAGATTTAGGTGATTTTTATTTTCTATTTTAAATGTCTTTTAACATTTTTACATCATAAGAGATAACAAATATAGTATAATAATGTTACAGTTCATGATAAAATTTGAAATAAATTAAAACTCAATATGTTAATATAATATTTAATAGTAATTCATTATAAATATCAAAGTAGTATCAAGTAGCCCATTTTCTATTTCATTTAATATAATGTTAGTACAATACTGAGTAAACTAAAGAGGTAAATTTCTTGTTTCATCTATTAACATTAGGTGTTACATTTGTATTCTTAAAGCTATATTGTTTACAAAATAACTAGGGTACATCTTGTGTTGACAACCTAAAAGCAGATATTAAAATACAATGGCACAGGATCTCTTTAATATAAAAGTGCTCACTTAATATTTTAACTTATAAAAATAGGCACGTACACACACTTGAAAATAGCATTCCCATGTTAAGTACATAATTTGGAGAATTTTCTTCCAGTCTGTTTTGCTTATTCAATTGATAGCTATTTAGTTGAAATAAAACTTAGGTTTATTTTCTGCACCAATATCATATTGTTTCTCATCTGTATTTTTAAAATCTGCTTAAATTTGAGCAAGAGAACAAGAATTAGATACATTCTTCGTTTTTCGATGGAATTGACATTCTATTTAAACATCTGTGTTAAAAATTTAAGTAAGTCATTACTCTTTGCTCTCCTAAAAGGCCTTTTGAGCAGTCTAAACTACCTATATTAATCTCATCTAAAGAGAGGGTAAAGTGATATATCAGAAAAATCAGTGCAACAACAGATTAATGTAACTGTATTAAAATCCTATTTACATAAAATTAACATAAATATGAGTTAGTATGCCATATGCTACAGCATCTGCTCTTCACTGTATTAATAACAAGGCTGTCCCCCATAGGGATCTTAAAATTAATACATATTTAAATTGTGTGGGTGTATATGTGTTTATGTATATATATATTTATATTTATATGTGTGTATATATATATATATATATATATATATATATATAAAGTTTTGACAATGTGATATATGTAAAATTTTGCCAGTTGCAAGCAGCCTGATTCACACAGAAATGATATCGTCATCAACTGGACTGTGATTCTGGTTTATAATAGGTGGCTTCTGAGCTATTTCACATTCTTTTTTGGAAGACTGTTTAATTAACCTTAAGCTAAATAAAATCTTTATTTAACATAATTACTCCATTTGCTTCTTGGTGACTCCCTATTCCATCTTCTTTGAGGTCCAGAACAATTAGTCAATGAGAGATAACCCATCATATGGGAAGATGCTTTAAGACAATCTTGTACTTCACTTTCTGTTGCTAAATGTTTTTGTTTTGTTTTTGCACCAAAAAAACAGCCTAAGTTCATTTGATGGCTGCTGCTTCTAGCTTCTAGGGTGACTAAATAATTTCCTAATACAAAATTTTGTAGGAATATCAAACACATCAAAGTGGAAATGTTGCACTTTGTTCATTTTATGAAAATTGATTGTAGTTTGCTCCTTTTATTTCAATTTTTTATGACTTAATGTAAGTTCTGAATTGTGTTCTTGCATGTTTTGTTCATGTAATTTTTTCACAAAGCAAACTGAAGAGTAATAATTGTTTCAAAATGATAAATTAACTTGGACTTGCTATGGTTATAATTCCAAATCAATGTGGGTAAGAGGATATAAATATTAAGCATAGATATTTCCTGTCTCAGATGCATTGAAATAAAGCTACAGATCATTTATTCCTCAATATGGATACAACTGTTATATTACCTAATTTTTCATGTATAATTACACAAAAGGATGTTTGGTAGTAAATAAACTAAAAGGAAAATAAATGTTTGACTTAAAAAAAGGAATAAATAATTTCCTTTAAGAATGCCAGCTAATTATAAACATGGTATAATTTCCTTTAAGAATGTCAGCTAATTATAAACATGGTGTGTTTTTCTGCATATATGTGTGTCTATTCACATGCATCTAGATGTACACATACATATGGATGTATATTTGTACATTTATGGATACATATTGTGATGCCCTCCTCTAAAGAACTACACAGGCCAGGCACGGTGGTTCACACCTGTCATCCTAGCACTTTGGGAGGCCAGAGGCGGGTGGATCACTTGCGGCCAGGAGTTTGAGACCAGCCTGGCCAACATGGGGAAACCCCATTTCTACCAAAATTAGCCAGGAGTGGTGGCGCATGCCTGTAATCCCAACTACTTAGGAGGCTGAGGCAGGAAAATTGCTTGAACCCAGGAGGTGGAGGTTGCAATGAGCCTAGATCATGCCACTGCTCTGTAGCCTGGGTGACTGAGGGAGACTCTGCCTCAAAAAACAAAACAAACAAACCAATAAGTAACTACACATATAGTCACAACTCAATCCTTCAAATATTTCTGAGGAGGTTATAAACACTGTAAGTGTAACTTCAGAGGTCAGACTAAGAAGAACAATTGAAGTCAAATGCACATGCTCAATTCCTCAGCTTTTGAGGGGTTAGCAAGCATCTGTTTTCTATTTCTTATTCTGTATAAATATTGAATTGCTGTTGAGTAACATATTGTGTAAAATTTACAGGCTAGTATTTCATTGACTATGGTCTACGTATTTTTGTTGTGATCTTGAAATCTTGTATTTTTTAATCTCTTTAGTTTAACTAGCTATTTTCTATATACTTGATATTCTGTTTGATATTCCAAATCTTTGAGTTCTCAAGTTGTGCTCCAAGCCCTGCCTCTCAAAGTATTGTGCACAGATCAACAGCATCAGCAGTAGTGTGTGGAGTCTCAGGCTCCAATCCAGATCTACTGAATCAGAATCTTCATCTTAACAAGATGCTCAGGGAATTTGAATTCACATTAAATTTTAAGGAGCACTGAATTTAGAGATGCTTAAGAATGACAAATATTAGAATTTTAAAATATATTCTTTGCAGTGTTAGCTTTATATATGATTTGTATCTACTTTATTACTATAATAATTTCCTCTTCCTGTCTTAACTCTGATTACTTCCATTTAGTCCTATTTTTATTTTCCTTTTATTTTTAAAGTCTTTTTTCAATAAACATCTGCTCTCTTGTCCCACATAATGTTGATATATTTTAACTAAAATAAAAATCAACAGTAGTAATAAATGTAATTCTGCTGCTTTTTCTGTATTGGAAGATGGTCATCTGTCAGAAAAAGACAACTCCAACTCAAGTATTCAAAAGAATAATCAACCAATATTGGAAACATAGCACTTAGTGACTTTTATTCCTTGTGAACAATTTCTTGATAATATAAGCTAAAACATACTGTGAATATACTGGCCTGCTAAAACTTACCAATGGTAGGCGGTGACTATATTCTGGTAGTTGATCCAGATGCCATCAGAAAACTATTTTCAGATTTTTAATAATAGCAGAAAATGGAACTGAGATTCTTTGTTTTCTGCATCCATAATTTTGGTAATCAATGGTGTAGGTTCTTGCTACAAAATTAACACTTGCTTTGAAAGATATTTACTTATGTAGTACATGACATTTCTATACATTTTTTTCTAAAACTAGCTTCACGGTTTAGGAAAGAGGAGCTTTATCCACAAGAGCAGATATTAGAGAACACACAGACCACTAAAATATAGAAGTGATTGAGTGGTGTAGTGCAGTTAACACTACTACAAGTAAGAACAATACACAATGTTTCCTATTACAGTTAATGGGCTATGTATATGAAGATCTGCACATTTTTAAATCATATATTCTATGTTCATGTTTCATAAGCAATAAAATCAAAATTTGTTTTCTATATATGTCATATATGTTTGAAGAGAGAAAAAGAATATGTTACAAAAGGCAGTGAAAATCACACAGAAATTATCACAGCAAAAAAAAAAAGGCTTTATAACATGCTCAATTTGAATCAGAATGTTATAGTATTAAAAATATGAAGGTAATTGAACAAATTAGGTGCTTCTGCTTGGTTTCCCAGCCTTGGGGTAAACTCAGACCTATCCTGGCAATGAAAAAGAAGAAACTATATGTGTCACCTATATAAAAACCAGGATGAATTTTAAAATGAGCAAAAGCATATACAAAATATCAGAAAATGTTTTAATTTTAATGAAGAGTCCTTTTACCTTATAGCACTGAGGGGCTATAATCTAGTTAAATCTCTGAAAAAGATGCTCAAAAAACCAAACTATGTGAAAATCTAGCTGATATTAAAATTCTATACTTACTAGCAATATCTGCCCAGCTAAACAAAATCTAAAATACGTTTTAGAATATGTGTACAGATGTTGGAATTGTTTTGTTTTCATTTATTTGATATTTTCTTTTTCTTTTTAAATTGCATTTTAGGTTTTGGGGTACATGTGAAGAACATGCAAGATTGTTGCATAGGTACACACATGGCGGTGTGATTTGCTGTCTTCCTCTCCATCACCTGTATCTGGCATTTCTCCCCATGCTTTCTCTCCCCAACTCCCCACCCCCTACTGTCCCTCCCCTATTTCCCCCTGACAGACCCCAGTGTGTTATGCTCCCCTGCTGTGTCCATGTGTTCTCACTGTTCAACACCCACCTATGACTGAGAACATGTGGTGTTTGATTTTCTGTTCCTGCGTCAGTTTGCTGGGAATGATGGTTTCCAGGTTCATCCATGTCCCTACAAAGGACATGAACTCATCGTTTTTTATAACTGCATAGTATTCCATGGTGTGTATGTGCCACATTTTCCCTGTCCAGTCTATCATCGATGGGTATTTGGGTTGGTTCCAGGTCTTTGCTATTGTAAATAGTGCTGCAATGAACATACATGTGCATGTGTCCTTATAGTAGAATGATTTATAATTCTTTGGATATATACCCAGTAATGGGATTGCTGGATCAAATGGAATTTCTATTTCGAGGTCCTTGAGGAATCGCCACACTGTCTTCCACAATGGTTGAACTAATTTACACTCCCACCAACAGTGTAAAAGTGTTCCTATTTCTCCACATCCTCTCCAGCATCTGTTGATATTTTATTTTCATTGAAAAAATTGCCCAAGATTAATTACAGAAATCTGGAATTGTTCTATCAATAATAATACCAAAACAAAACAAGATACCATCTGAACTTCCAGGTTAACCTGAACACCCATGGTTTTGATTCCTCTTTGTAAATAGCTCTAGAGGAATTTTCATCACTTTTGATAAGTAAGTAAATGTCCTGATGACAGCAGTCCAGTCCCAATTTTAATAATTAATTCATTTAATTATAATTTTTGAACATCTACTATGTGCATAGGAAGTGAGGGTTATTCAGAATCAAAATTTCGGACTCAGCCCTTCTATGTCTCCCTTTCCTAAGCGTTCAAGTTTTGAGAATGGGGAGGTGCCAGGTTTACTGCGGCGGGGGGGGATTCAGAGGAACAGAAAGAAGCTGAGATAAACAGGTAGAAGTGATAGGAATTGAGAAACTAATATTCCCTAGAGAAATCCTGTCTGCTGTTAACATACTGTTTTCGCAGAAGTCCTCACTCTAAGTAAAACCACACATACACACCCACTTTTCATAATTATCCACCGTTTAGTTTATTAAACAAATAATAAATGCCTAGCTACCCATGTATTTCTCCCAGTGAGTTCTACTTTTAAATACTATAACATGAATTTCCTTGAGCTCAAAGACTACAGGCAAAGGTGATTAGTTGTACTTATTTGCCCATCTTTGATAAAGTCCAGCAGGATATGTCATGAATAAAATTTGTATGAGTTTCTAATTTATTTTAAAACACTATGATTTCTATTGGAATTCAAACTCAGCAGCAATCAAACATCTAAACTGCAGCATTGATGGTGAAATTTTATTCAATGAATCTCATTGAGCTTACCTGAAATAACACAAGAATCTTAGACCAACATCTCTCTCTAGAATTCTACCCCCAATGCTACCTAGCCATCAGAGAAGCTAGAGTCTCATGCACTGGGTTTCCAGTTTTCCTGGCAAACTCTCCCCACTGCATTCCCTTGTCCACATATTGACCTTGATCATCTTACTCTCCAGTAAATACCGCTTCTCCCTTTTCAGGCTTTTTCCTACTGGGCAAACAGACTATGATATTATATTCATTTTTTTTTTACATGACAGCTCCACACATTTAAACTTCTTGTTCTATTATACTCGTTTTTCTAAGCTCATTATATTTTATTTATATGATTTCCTTGGACCGCTGGTAACTCTTCAAATGATCACAATTTTCCAAATTGAAAAGCTTCCTCTAATGTAGAGTATTGAAGAAGCATTTAAAATTGTCTTTATTTATACTCCTTTTTGAGTCTTCAGAGTTATCTGATAAAAGATTTTTTTACCAGGCACATTCCCATATTGGGATTAACTAGAACTAAGGTAGACCACAGAAACTTGTATTTGTTTCTGAGAATTGAGAATCAATTATTTAGAGACTGCTGTAAGTATGATAAGTGGCTAACCCATCTTAAGTGTAGGCATAAGTGAACAATTTTATCAGCCAAAGTATTTTTTCCCCCAAGTATACTTCATAAAGCACTAAAATTTGAGACTGTTAAGAGTATGACATAGTATAAGGGTCTATAGGCAAATACATTTCGTTTAGACCACACTTTTTATTAGAGTATCACTTGAAGACTTTAATGAAGTTATTTGGGCTGTGATTCTTCAAGAAGGGCATTGAGTGTACATTATTTACCAGATAAATGTGATACAACTCATACTTTTAAAATATTTTCTTATCTATGCATTTTTGATTATCGCAAAAAAAGTAAAATGTGAAGATTTAAGAAACCTTATAGCTAATGTTAAATTGAACTTCTGAGAAGAATATTTGACAAGCTAATATTGAAGTTTATAATATGTACTAAGTATTTAAAGTCATTTGATTGTTATGGTGAATATAATTATTACTATTACCATAAATTGTGCAAATGCTACAGCAGACACCTTAAGGAGAAATAAATCTAATCGGAAATATGCCACAGATGGTTTTTGCATTAATCTTTCTTCTCGTTTACTGTTTGTTTGTTTGAGACAGTGTTTCACTCTGTTGCCCAGGCTGGAGCGCAGTGGCACAATCATATCATGGCTCACAGCAGCTTCTACCTCCTGGGCTCAAAGGATCCTCTTGCCTCAGCCTCTTGAGCAGCTGGGACCACAGATCCATGCCACCACATCTGGATAATTTTTTTATTTTAAGTAGAGACAGGAGTCTCATTATGTTGTCCAGGCTGGTCTCGAACTCCTGGACAAAAGTGATCCTCTTGTCTCAGCCTTCCAAAGTGCTGGGATTATAGGTGTAAACTACCTTCCTTGGCCTATCCTGCTTTTATAAATTGTTATCTATTTTACTTACTATGACTTATAGAATTTCTCTAATTAAATTTTCTGTTTATCAGAAGGGATTAAAAAATACCCAATGAAAGCCATGTTATCTTACACCGACAAACTTATCTTAAAATCACAGTTTATGATGTTCAGAGAAATATACTTGAGCAATTTATGTATTTACAACAGCTCAATGCTACTGGAGAAATGGTTTCTAAAGGATGAATCACAAAGAGATTTGTAATGTAAAAAATGCATTCTCATTGACTTATTAAATTAGGAAATCAATGAGTACAACTCTTCCAAACTGGGTTAGATATAGGAAGTTTTATAAGTAATTTCACAATCTCTGTCTTGGCTATTGTTCACACATTTTTGACACTGTCTGTGTATTCTAGGTTGAGAAATACTTGTATATCTGTCATGGACTTGTAGCAATTGTGACCATCTGGCAAAGGTTTCATAGAATCATTAACCATGTTTTTAAAATGTGCTACCTTCTTATGCGGTGTTGTGTTTCTACATTTTAATAATTAGATTTGTTTGTTTCATAGCTTGTGGCTTTGATGTTCATGTTGGTAGTAATGCCTCTAACCTCTTATTACTAAAATGTGTTAAAATAGAGTTTCCAATTTATGTGCCACTGACCCTTTATTTAAATGTGATCTGTATCTAATTATTAGAAACATGATTTAACAAACCATATGCTCACTCATCTGATCTTTATTGTATTAATGTGTCCCCTAAAGGACTCTGAAATTAATGTATAGCAGACACAGCTGTCCTAATACCTGGTAGATAACAGGTATTATTGATTTATTTTGAGGTAAAAATAATAATGTAAAAAAAGTAACGGTGAAGGGTAAAGTATATACATTAATGTATTAAAGTATAATTTATGACTTAAAAATAAAAGTCATAGCATAATAACTGTAGTCTAGTAATTTAGAATGTTTAAAAACCTGTGATTGTGAAATAAATTTTAAGCAGCTCTATCTTGTGTTAATATTTACAAGTCCGATTTTTTAATACAGAAAAGATTAGAAAAATAAAGCATGCATAATACCACCTACTCAACATCAGTGTACAGAAATTGCCAAACTGCTATATATACTCTTGAGTAGGTTTTCCACCCAACTATAATCTACATACTTGTGAAACAGCACTAAAAGGCAAAAACTTTCACTGACTCTCCAGTGCTAGGTTCAGTTTAGCCTTTCAAAAAATTGACTTTCAGGTGATGTGGAATGACTCTAGACCCAAGGCACTATTCTGGAAATTAACTGACTCTTAACTTACTATTATTATGTCACTTATATACAAGATGGCCTGGACATATTTTATATTTAGGTTTTACATATTGTTCAATATATTATTTTGTTATTCTGGTATTCTTATGTCTGTTCATAACACTATCACTTTTTATAATTCTTGTTTGAACTGAAAGACTTGTTTCTCAATATTTAAGGTACACATGGAAATCAGACCACGGGCACCATCAATAGCTAATAGCAAGAACAAAATAAAACAAACAAGAACTCACTGAACATTTGAAAGTGTCCTTATTGACATTAGCTTCAGACATCGACTTAGAACACTGCATTAATTTAAATGGTTTTCTTCTGTGGGATTTTCATTCAGAAGGTAGTAAAAATTGTTACTTTTTTTACTTTCAAAATCTGCGTTTCCTTATCTTTTTAGTCTCAGGTTATTAACCTTAGCATGATAGCAGGTGGCCAGCATGAGAGAATGAACAGATTCTTCAGTTTTCCAATACCCTAACATACTGCCTACTACAATAGATTACACTATAATGTACTGTATCATCTTACGGCTTGGTGATAACCTAATGATATGAAACAGACAAGGACAAAAATAGAAAGCTTTATATGCTTAACCTATGGCTGATCATTTTTATTTGTTTCAAAAATAGTTGAATGAAAAAATTTAAACAAATTCCATTATAAATAGGCTGTAAGGCCGATAGCCTCACCGGGAGCCGGATGGACAATACCCACCCACTCTGCACCTGATAACACTGTTATCAGGAGACAGGACGTCCTGCTCAGCTCCTGCCTTCTCCATGCGGGCTCCCCACACCCACTCCTGCATTCCACCCCTAGCCCCACCCTCAGCACTAAATCATGCTCTCAGCCCCAAAATTCAAAAATCCCGCCGAAAGCCTGACCAATGGCAGCTCGCCAAGTCCAGGTCCAGTCTCTCTCTCTGGCCAATACAGGTGCCCATGCTTTGTTTCCCCATTGACCAATCTATTGCCCTCACCCCCTATAAAACCCCACACCCAGAACGGCCGGGCGCGACTTCTCTGGCCCCTCTCTCTCTCTCTCTCTCTCTCTCTCTCCCTCCCTCCCCCCACCCCAGGACCACAGAACCTTGCCTGGGAGCTAAATAAACTAGAGTTTAATTTGTCTCGTGCTGGCCTCAGTTTCCTCATTTTAAACTGGCAATAACCTTACATAGGCAATTAATTTTATTGGACCCATAATATTATTTTATTGTACTATCATTTTCTTTGAGATGCATATTCATATAATACAGCACGCATATGGAGAACAATTTCAAGCTATTTAAAGTGAGCATGCTTGAAAGCAAGATGATGGCAATATACTAGTGGATTTCAGATTACTCAACACTTAAATCAAATTTGATCAAAGGCAAATTGTTCCATAGGCATATAACAATATTCTAGAGAGATCACATACACAGAAATGTCCACATTCCCATTACATAGAGAAATGTCTGAAATCATGATGCATGTTGAACAGCAGTTATCAGGTTTCTGCAGGGTATTTGTTAGTGATGACATTTCTGCTCCATTTTATATCAGCGTAACATATAGAATAATATGTAGCGGACAAATGTATAGTCAGTTTTTTTCTATTAGATTTGTACATTGTGGTAGATGCTAGAGTTGTCACCCTCAAAATATATTACCAGTTTTCTTTTCACCTGTCATCATCTAGTACCAAGACTAGAAAGCCAAGTACTTTTTTTTTGTTTTTTAACCTCTCAGGGTTAGAACAAGCTATTTGGCACAATTCATAGACAATAAGGCTTATACTACAGTTGCTGGGAGAAGTCCTTTCCTGAATAAAATGATAAAGATTTGATATGAGGAATTCCTTCACTATTTGCCCCTTTTTCTTCTTCATTGAAAGACATGATATACTCTATAATCCTTAGCAAAAACCTGGGGACTTTCCCATGCCTCATGACCATAAATGGCTGCTTCACCTCCAGCCAGAATATGGAATCAACCTGCTCATCAATGCATGAATGGATGAAGACAATGTGGTATATGCACACAATGGAATACTATTTAGTCTTAAAACAGAACAAATTCTGTCATTCCAACAACACTAGATGAACCTGGATGGCATTATGTTAAGTGAAATAAGCCAGGCACAGAAAGACAAACACTGCATGATCTCATCACGTGAAATCTAAAAATGTTAAACTCTTAGAGAGTAGAATAGTGGTTACCAGAGTCTGGGCTGGTGTGTATGTGTGTTTGTGTGTGTGTGTGGGTGTGTGTGGGTGTGTGTGTGTGTAGAGGTGTTGGTCAAAAGACACCAAATTTCAATTGGATAGGAGAAATAAGTTTAAGAGATCCATCGTACGACATGGTGACTACAGTTAAAACAACATATCATGGCCGGGTGCGGTGGCTCATGCCTGTAATTCCAGCACTTTGGCAGGCCGAAGTGGGTGGATCACAAGGCCAAGAGAATGAGCCAATTTTTGCCAATATGGTGAAACCTTGTCTCTACTAAAAATACAAAAATTAGCTGGGCATGGTGGTACACACCAGTAGTCCCAACTGCTTGGGAGATTGAGGCAGGAGAATCGCTTGAACCTGGGAGGCGGAGGTTGCAGTAAGCCGACATCACACTACTGCACTCCAGCCTGGGCAACAAGAGCAAAACTTAGTCTCAATCAATCAATCAATCAATAAAACATATTGTATTTTTGAAAAATGCTGAGTATAAATTTTAAGTGTGCTCACCATAAAAATTATATGAGGTAATTCATATGGTAATGAGCTCAACTTAGGCATTCCACAGTGTATATATATATATATTTCAAGACATCATTTTGTACATTATAAATATATGTAATTTTGTCAATTTAAAAAATAATAAAATACCACACTCAAAAAGGTCTATTTGATTTTTCCTTTAAGTAATTTGACCACTCCTACTGTGACTCTCCTACCCAGGCAACACAGTCTCTCTTGCCCAGATTGCTTTAGCTTCCTAACTGATTTTCCTTTTGCCCTTGAGTGTCTATACTGCATGCTCAATGGAACAGCCAGAATGATCCCATTACAATATCTCTCAATTGCTCCACATGCTTCCCTGCTCCAGGTGCTACTTTCAAGGCCCCACTGGTCCTTCTTTTCCTCCCCATTTCTTCTCTGACGTTATGTCTTCCTACTTTCCATCTAGTTCATTAGGCCCCAGTGACAGTAGCTTCGATGCTGTTACTTGACTTTGGTCCTCAATCAAGTTCTCTGCATGTCCTATTTTTCTGGCTGGAATATTTTCCCTCCAGATATCCTCACTTCTCGCTCTTGATGTCTTTCAGGTTCTTGCTCAAAAGTCACGTTCTTCAAGTGCCTGTTCACTCTAACTCCCTCCCATCTCCTACATGATCACACCAGTGTCAACATATTATATCACCCTTCACTGCTGTGTTGTTCCTCTTAGCAGTTTTTTCCATCTTACATAAAAGATAGTATTTATGTATCATTTTATTGTCTCCACACTAGAATGTAAGTCCCATGGGGGCAGCAAGGCTTGTTGTTTTCCTCACCGTTATAGCCTCAATGTCTAGAACAGTGCCTAGCATGAAAATTTGTTGAATGAATGTTGATTAAGCCAAAAAAGTAAAATAGTAACTTCCCGTTGTGAGCAAGTGGTGACTATCTGGGGCTGGTGGCATGAGGGTAAGAAGAATTTACTAAGACACTGGTAGATAAAGAAAGGCAGATTTATTACATAAAGTATTAAAATATGTTGTAAGAGAGCAACAGGAAGTTAGCAAGAGAGGAGATGACTGTATGGAGACAAAGGCTTGTTAGGATTTTATAGAATAGTGTTTATGCTATGTGTTAAAGAGGGATTTTTTTTTTTTTTTCTAGATGGAGTCTTGCTCTGTCACCCAGGCTGGAGTGCAGTGGTGCCATTTCAGCTCACTGTAACCTCTACGTCTCGGGTTCAAGCTATTCTCCTGCTTCAGCCTCCCAAGTAGCTAGGATTAAAGGCATGCACCACCACACCCAGCTAAAATTTGTATTTTTAGTAGAGACAGAGTTTCAACATGTTGGCCAGGCTGGTCTTGAACTCCAGACCTCAGGTGATCCACTGTCCTTGGCCTCCCATAGTGTTGGGATTACAGGCATGAGCCCCGGTGCCCAGCCTTGAAGAGGGTTTTTTTTGTAGTGCTGATAACACTAAGGTTGTACTGAATTAACTTAAATTTTTTTGTTAGCCGAGAGGGACTAGTTATAGTTGGGCACAGGAAGAAGATTGTGAGTTATTTGTGCAGGAGGGCTATGTGTCTTGGACCATGAAGAAAGGTAGTTTACTTGTCTTTTTTTGTTTGTTTATTGCTTTTCCCTGCTCCCACCAGCCTGATGTCCCTTTTGCAATTAGGATTCCAAACTTCCTACTACTTATACTTGTGAATATATTTAATGAATGGCTCAAATAATGTACATGTGGTAAACCAAAGCAAGACAGCCTAAATAAAAAGTATTTTGAATCATGTTTGTCAGAATATCCCTTTGAGTTCTCTTGCTAGACTACCTGAGAAAGTCAGTTTATGGAAATAAGTAGTTTTTAAGTGTGTTTTGACACATTAAATTAATTTTAATCACTTCTTGGTATAAAAATAGTCGGGTGACTTAAAATACAGGTTAGTAATAGAAAATTTGAGGTATAATGAGGCCAACAGATGAGGAAACAATAGTAATTGGAAAGACAGCCTATGACTCACCATTCCCAAAAGGAGGGGCATGGAGAGTCACACAGGGGAGCGCCAGGATTGACAATGAGGCAGAGGGAAAGGGAGAAATTGTGGGAAAGAAGCTTAATTGTGGTTTCTGTGGAAAAGAATGGAGGAGCTGAGGTAAGCAGGATTCCAATTGGCTGTAGCTGGAATAGTTTCAGCAAACTCTGGGGCACAGGATCTGTCTCTGGTTGTGAGATACCTGGCCCAGCAGTCAGGAGGACACTGACCTGTTTGCAGAGCCAGTAAAGGAGGTGGTTGGGAATACGGGTCCTGGATTGGTTGGTTTGTATTTTTAAAGTGCATGACTGGAAGGAGGGTCACCTGGAAGGAGAAGCATAAGGTAGGAGGCTGGGGCAAGGTGATTCAGGCGTTATGTCAGGTTGTCCATAGCAAGGCAAGGCTGGCATGCAGAGCGGATGTTAAAGCAACACATTTACAGGAGCTAGAAACGTGGTTAATACACCCAGTTAATTAGCCACTTAGGACACTATTGTATATGAGTTACAAATTCTCCATGGTTTCGCCAAACTTACTCCATTTCATAGAATCATCCAGGTATGCGACACCATTTATAGACACTAATTATATCCATAAATGACAGTAGACCACAAATTAAGTTTTCAAAGCCATTTCTAATACTGTACATCACTTAACCAACCATTAGGGCCTGGAGCACATTTTTTTTCTTTTTTTCAAATTAAAAAGAAAAAATTAAGAGATAGGATCTCTCTGTTGCCTAGGCTGCCAGACAAGGATGCAATCCTGGCTTGCCGCAGCTTCATACAAACACTAGAGCCTCAAGCCAACCTCCTACCTCAGCCTACTGAGTAGCTGGGAGTATAGGTGAATATCATTACACCTGGCTTTTAAAAAATTTTTTTGTAGAGACAGAGACTTTCTAATGTGGACGAGGCTGGTCTCAAACTTCTGGCCTCAAGTGATTCTCATGTTTTGGCCTCACGAAGTTCTGGGATTATAGGTCTGAGGCATCACATCTAGCCCTGCAGCACATTTTCTATTTCCATTTTCAGGAAAGAAGTAACCAAGGCTCAGAAAGTTTTTCTGTGGCTCAGGTTTATAGGGTAAATGTCATAGTCAGATCTGCTACTCTAGCAACCCGAAGCCAAGTTTTGATGAGCTGTATGGCGGCATTCTTTGGCTGAAACTTTCAAATTTAGTCCTAAGTAAATAAATAAATAAACAAGGAACCATTTCCTACTTGCAAACTTGTGTAACTTTATGAGCTAATCATCCATACCATTAATCATCAAAATATCTTAAAAATTTTTTTTTTTACTGTCTCTTGGTTGCTACTTTACATTGACAAGCCCCTGGATTGCATTCAGAAGGCTAGAGAAAGTTCAACAGTTAAATGATTTGACCAATGGAGAGTTACATTCACATTCTAATGCATTTCAAAGCTGTTCAAGCTGATATTTAAGCTCCCCGAAAATCTGTCCACCAAAAGACAGGCTGATCGAAGTTATACCTGTCATTTTACAAAGCATCTTCTGGTGTCCATATTTTCTCAATACCAATACATTAGTATTATCAATGCTTTGTTGTTGTTGTTGTTAAAATAAATTGAGTGTTCCGAGGAAAATGTTATATTGGTATCTCATTTGGTAGGATGTCAGGTGTACCTCTTAACCCTTTTCTCCTCCCTTCTTTTGTGACTATTAGTGGAATCAATTTGGGAATTTGGGTTAGAGAAGATGTGTCAATGTAATTTTGTGATCAAAAGTATCCATATATTGTATCTGCGCACAATGTAAAAAAAAAAAAAGTAATGCCCTCCTAACTAAATAACATTGACTACCAAATAAGAAATACCTTGACGATAGATTAATCTGATTTTTTTCTTTATCCATAACAAATACCCTAAATTCCAAGAGAGACACAACAGAGTTTAAATATTCTGATCTAAACAATTCTAGCAGGTTAAACATCTCTGCTGGGTTGAGT
Organism: Cacajao melanocephalus; assembly: GCA_963573385.1. Taxonomy (NCBI): domain Eukaryota; kingdom Metazoa; phylum Chordata; class Mammalia; order Primates; family Pitheciidae; genus Cacajao; species Cacajao melanocephalus. Next base: position 169,815 of record CAUYLG010025073.1, on the reverse strand, counting down.
TTACTGATTGAAATGTCTGGTCTCAATTGCCAGTCCCTCTGTGGTGCTCTCCGGATGACATAAGGAAACTTCTCTTCCTGACAAGAGACAAAACATTTCTGCCAGCCGAGGTGACACTGTGTTCACTCAATAATGATACAAGGCCCTGAGGTCCTTCGGCAAGAAAGATAACAAAGAAACTCTCATTAGCTAACTGAGAAAGAATGAAGGTCATCCCACAGAGAGAACGTTACGCTTACACATCACCTAGAACATTTGTTTTTCATTAATTCTGTAAGCCCAAGCTGGGCTATCATCTAGTAGCATTTTAATACTCTGTCCTCTCTCAGAAATAACGGTTAGGGTGTTTGTTTCCTCTGTAATGTACTTAAGAGAACATTTTATAATCATTTGCCTTCACATCAATGAATTCAAATAATGTTTTAGGACATAATATGATTAGATTTTATATTGGTAATAACAGCTTGGATTTCTCAGATGAAATAAATGAGGATGGTAGTCATCTATTCTAAAGAGCTCATTAGACAAATTCATAATACTACTATCATTCTTAGAGAAGATACTGTGAAAGTACTAGTTGCCTTTTATTTCAAAAGTACTTATTTATAGGAAGAGACCTTTAAGTCATTTCATCTACAGAAGATTCCGTTATAGTGAAATCTAATTTAAATAGTTCATCAGTTATATGATAAACATATTTTCTATTTGCTACTACTTAAGTTTAGAATTTTCTCATTATTGGATAGAACAGTAAAGGCATACTTATACTCTAAAAAGTGCTGCAAAAATAACCTTTAAATGGATATAATATAGTGTTTCTTCTGTTAGGATTACTTGGTAGTTTATCTTATGATATCTTCTATCTATCCATCATTTCTATAAGCTGATGTGTCTTTGACAAGAGTATGAAGCCCTGAAGTTTTTAGTAAGATCTATAGGCTTTTTATCAGTTAAAAAATGAAAAGATTATTAAATAAATGTTTCTGCTTATGTGAACATATACTTTTAGCAGTTTTCAAATAATCATATTTATTTTGTAGGCTAAATAAGTCTACAGTATCATGTTTCTATGTAGCAACAGCTCTTAAGGCTAAAGTACTGCAAAAGTCACAATAAAAGCAGAATAGCTACGATAAAATAACTATAGCAACATCCTATTTAATAAGAATAATGTATGACTATGGAACTAATAAAATTTAAAAGTCATTAATCTATCTAATTGCATTAAAAATTTAAGAAAGAAGACAAGAATCCTAATTTGATATACAAGAGCAATTTTAAGGTCTGTCTCTTGTTGCTATCTCATAGAAGTCTTTTATTAATTTCTCTGAGAAATTAAAGAGGGTCAACAATTAGATAAGGATATAACCAAATCAGCTTGTAATATTAAATTAGGTCAAGTTTTGAGGATAAAATATTTGACAGCAAAGTCTCCAAATTTGTCTTTCAACAGGAGTGTGTATATTCATTGGAATGACATTAATTTAAAATAGTATAATATAGAATATGTGTGAAAAACATTTTATGCACAAAATACAAAATAATGTGAAATATGGCAGGAATCATGTAATTTCAAATTGCAAGTTGTGTTGCTACTAATAACAGTAACCACTGACTTTTGGCAAGTGAACAGAAGTCTCTCTGTGTTGTCAACATTCATCTGCTTTTATGCGTGATTTAAATTACAAAAGTACTCCAGGAGCTTATCCTTCATAAAATATCAGTGCCCAGGATTGAAAGCCTGATAATACTTCCTTATAGGAAAAAACGGTATATATAAATCCCTCTATTGAAAATGACTTTTTACTCTACGGAAACATTGCTAGCCATTTTTAGAAAGATAGCTTTGAGGATAATAAAGTTGGTATCATTTCCTTATTTATTCCTTTGTTTTGTAAACAATGTTTTAGTGGAAAATAAACACTATCTACTAGAAACTACTAAGCTCCCCTCTTCCTGCTATTTCTCCTGCAGAAAGACAAGGCCAATCCCCAAGGCACAGTCTTCTTATTCATATATCAGGCTGCATGTGTAATGAAAGTCAATGTGAAACATCCATCTGCTGTAGCTTCTCATTGGATTCCACTTGTCTGTGATGCTATCCACGAGTCAATCGCAAAGCCAGACTCATTTCCCTTTCCTATGTCATGTGTTGGCTTATAGATGAATAGAGACAGAATATAAACATAGATGATAAAATTGCTGCTTTGCATTTATACATCTTTTCTTTTTCTGCTGTTGATATTTGATAATTAACTTAAAAACAGCTGGTTTCCTCGATTTAGTGAGTGATTGTATAATCCTATTAATTTATGGGGAAATATATAAAGAAGTAATAGGAGAACTCAAAATCAAAACAGAACTTTATTCTACTATTATCATCATCCAGACTCAACAAAAAAATACATTTTGGAGTGTTTAAGGAATGTTTTAATGCAAATTATATAGGTTCATGTATGTTTATATTTTCCTAATTATTACTTTTATAATTACTATTATTTAACTCAAAGAAGCAACATAGACACTATAACAAAATTTCACTTTATGATATTTTAGGCCAAAGTCTCTACAGTATTAAGAGGTTAATATTTCTGAACGTTCCTTATTTACTCCCTTTGAAAGTTTAATTTGTATAGGTTATAAAATATTCATATCTGAAAATGTTCTACCAAATTATCTTTCTTATCACTCTTTTCTGTTTTGTCTATTTTCACTATTAGCATTTCTTTTTTCCAAGCAAGCTTGAAGACATTAACTAAACAGGTCTATTTAAGTATAAAAATGTCCTTCTCTTAACCAACAAACAACAAAAAAAACTATCTTCACTTCTTCTTTCAAATTAAATTTTATGCATATTCTCTTTCTCTTTTCTTCTCTCTCCTCTTTCTATACAGTGTCTGAATGCCCATATACAGACACTGGTATACTCATATGCCATCGTCTACCTTCCTTAGTAATACCAATTGTCTCAAGCTCAAATATATGGCTCAGTTTATCTTTTCAAGTACTTTCTCCTGCCTAGAATGTTCTTTCTTCTCTTGGTGGGAGTGAGAGAGAGCACAGAATGGGGTACTTTTTCATCCTTTAACATTTAGCTCAAAGGTCTTCTCCTTGTTATCTCTCCCATGTATGACCCCAGCCACTCAGTCAAACTCTCCTCATTTGACTTATAAAATGCCTGCTTCATATGTCTTTTACAGCACAATATATTGCATTTTTCCCTTACATGAATGTCTACCCAAAGTCTATATCTCTTAATACCTATTCAACATTTTATCCAACGAACTTAGTAAAATGTCCTATAGTAATTTCTTAAAATACATTGAACAAATGAATTTAAGTGCCTGTCTTCTTCACAGATAGAAGATCCTTGATTTTCCTTCCCTCTGTGGTTCCACTGCTAAATATTTCTCTCATTCCTCTTTACAGTGCATCCGGCTTTCTGATTTTCTTATAACTTTGATGAATCGACTTTTAGTTTCTTTTCTGCTAGTTTCTTTTCCTTCTTTATTAATTGTTGATTTTCATTCCCTCCGTATTTTAAAATTTATCATTTGACATAGGAATTTTCAATTGCATTCAGTCCTTTAAAGGAGATGCTTCACTTGATCATCTTATCACTAAGTCCTGAATACTTATGCAAAGCATATTTTGGTCTATGCCTTAGCTTCTAATTTGGTAGTTTTGTTTTAATGCATTTTTATTTTCTAAATGCAAAGATTCCACATAGATATATAAGCAAGGAAAGGTAGGTGCCACTTTTGGTAGTTAGTTGGATTGTTCTTCTTCTTCTTCCCTGTCTCCTGTTACTTCTCTTTCTCTTCCTTTTCCTCATTCTTTTTGGACATTTCTTTATATCTTTTCCTTGAGGAAATAACTATAGATGATGAAATGGCAAATGGCAGTAGCATTGTAATACTTGGGAGCTTGTTATAAACAGAATTTCAGGTCCCATCTCAGACTTACTGAATCAGAATGTCAGTGTTAACAGGTTTCCCATGATAGTGTTATGCCCATTAAATTCTGAGAAACTCTGATCTAGACTCAATTCGTTAGTTCAAGAAGACTATACTTTGAAGGGTGAGGCAACATAACACTTTTAAAAAATGTGTCTATCTGTGCTTCTAGACTCAGAAGCTATGCTGTAAAAACTGACAAATGTAAGCTTTCTAAATACCAAATGTAGGCAATTCTGTGCAGATACAGAATGAGTATTTGTATTCAGAGAGATTAATGACATTGCACAATAAATGTCAGCCATAAGGCAAGTACTGTGCTAAGTTATTGGGCCATAACTTGTAACACGTAAACTTTCTGTCATTACAAAGCTAGTAGTAGATCTAGTAAGGAGAAATGTAAAGAATTCACTGACAATCACAATAAAGTGAATTATTTGCCTTTCTTTACATAACTACATATAATAATACTGGTAATTACTGAGTGGGAATACAAGAAATGATACAAAGATAGAAGAACAGCAACAAATTCTGCACTTACAGGATCAGGAAAGGCTTACTGGAGGAAGTGATCACTAAGCTGAAAAACAAAGAGAAGGTAAATATGGAAAAAGGGTAATAAAGAATGTTCCAGGCAGAAGAAACAGTATGTGCACATGCTCACAGGTTAGAGAACACATGTCCCAACTTCATCTGATTACCGTATAATAGCGAAAACAGTATAATAGTGAAAGGTTGTTGTAATCAAACTTAGTTTTACTCTGACATAGGGCCAGCTCTCAACAGTAATACCTCCGTATTGTAAATCTTTACTTTTGTTAAAGTTGTAAGAGACATAAAAAAGGAAACTTTTAATTAAACTAGATTCTCCAAACTGATTTATAACAGGTAACAGATCTTTGTAGTGCTTGAGTTAAGCATAGGAAAATGTAGGAACTGGGGTAAAGGTGGAAGCTCTTCATGTCTGTGTAGGATGTCAGACATTTTTGGGGAGATTGCTTTTCCCTTCTGTGATAACGATAAGGAGGAGTTTAAGATTATGTAAATTGTTATGCAGATTAAGTTTAAACCCCCTCCTTTAAAAATCTCCCTTTCTAAATGGACAAAACTTTGTTCCTATATGTAATACATAAAATACAGTAGTTGAAATTGTGTCTGCTAGAAGAACACACCAGTAACATTAAAATTATATATTTTTGGTTGAGTAGTGGATACTGGTGTTTGTTTAATGACTATTCCTTGATTTATCATAAATATCACAAGGCTCTTTGGTAAACATTTTACAATGAAACAAGGAAAGTTAACGTTCTCAATTATTTATATTTTAAATATAAGAGTTAACTTTGTAGCTGGGTGCAGTGGCTCACGCCTGTAATCCCAGCACTTTGGGAGGTCAAAGTGGGCAGATCACAAGGTCAGGGGTTCAAGACCAGCCCAGCCAACATGGTGAAACTCCATCTTTACTAGAAATACAAAACTTAGCTGGGCGTGGTGGCAGGCGGTCAGGAGGCTAAGGCAGGAAAATTGCTTGAACCCAGGAGGCGAGGTTGCAGTGAGCTGAGACCCCACCATTGCACTCCAGCTTGGGTGACAGAGTGAGACTCTGACTCAAAAAAAAAAAAAAAAAGGGTTAACTTTCTAATAGCAGTTTTTTCAACAGTATACTAAATTTATGTGTATTAAAGGTTTTTTCCTGATACTAGGGGCATATTTTGAAATTGACGAGGGAAAGATAAAGTTCCCAGTTCTCTTCATGCTTTTTTCCCCCTTTTTCCTTATTCCTTAAAGTGCTTGATTTACCTGGGATTTTAATAGAGTACTTTATTTGTTTCCTCATCAACCTCTTGTTCCTGACTATACCTTTCTTTGTCAGTATCTAACTTCCAAACAAAGCTGATCAAACAGAGATCAAATAATTTCCCTTGGGGATGTACTTTTAAATTTATTTCATTCCAAAATTCAAATTTTCTTTAATTCTTGAAGTGGAAATCAACAATTGGCATAAACTTTTAGTGTGGAATTACCTCCTGAAACTTTCATGAAATTGGAAGACAATTTACATTGGCAGAGCTATTCAAGTTATCGGTTATTATGTGTTATCTTCCTACACAAATATCTAGTTATTTTTAGTTAATGAATTAATGAGCTGCTCCTTGAAATGTGATAATTAACCACTATTTGACTGATAGAAGAAACAAATTCTCTGATGGGGAAATGAGAGGCTTTCAGGAATTCTAATCCCTTATGCAAAGCATATTTGAGTCAAATATTACTACCCTGCACACTTTCCCTTGTTAGAGAAAACTGTTTTCAGTTCCATCAATCTTAGTCTATTTATTTAGAAATTACTGAGTTATTAGAGCTGCTGTCTGGTCTCTTGTGTTTAATTTTCACTCGGCATCACATTCAGAAATCCTAGCTGCTGACAAAGTGCTGTGTGGTTCCATTTCTGTATCTTTCAGTTCTATAAAATGAATCTTGCTGTGAAAAATGAAGATTAATGAGCTTTATAATGACTCTCCCCTGCTAAAGCCAATCTGAATAAAGAGGAGAGGAAGGGTGTGTTTGTGCATGTGTGCGTGTGTGTGTGTCTGTGTGTGTGTGTGTGGTGTGCAGAGAGTATGAAAAGGACAACAGGAAAAAACACTCTAATTTTATCCAAAGGACTGAGTTCCTTTGGATGAAATTAAGACATGATAGTATGGTGGTTCCTCCAGAAATTAAGCATAGAATTACAATACGATCCATCAACTTCATTTTTGGGTACAGATGAAAAACAGACCTGAAAATTGGGACTTGAACAGATATTTGTACACACATATCCATAGAAGCATTATTTGCAACAGCCAAAAAGTGGACCCAACCCAAGTGTCCATCAACAAATGAATAGAGAAGCAAAATGTGATATACACATACAATGAAATATTATTGAGCCTCAAAAAGGAAGGAAACTCTGATATGTACTACAACATAGATGAACCTTGAAAACTTTATGCAAAATGAAATAAACCAGTAACAAAGGACACATAATTGACTACGCTAGGTACCACTTAAATATGTTATATATGGTACCTAGCGTAGTCAAATTCACAGAGAAAGAAAATAGAATGGGGATTATGAGGGGCTGAAGAGAGGTGGGAATAGGGAGTTATTGTTTAATGAATGCAGTTTTAGTTTTGCAAGATGTATGGTGACGATGGTTTCATACAACAATGTGAATGTACTTTATGGCACCAAACTGTACATTTAAAAATGGTAAAAATGGTAAATTTTATCTTACCTTTTACTACAATAACAATCAAATAAGAAATAAGCTATGAGCCTAATGAGCCAGCTTATGAACCAAGTAACTATTTTCAGCAACTGCACATTTCAAAACATAAGAAATAAACTTTGCAAATACTTGTTTCTTTCTTTTAAACTCATTAATAGTTTATCAAAGGCCTCCAAAACAAACATTAGTCACCAAAGGATTTGACTGACTCTCTCAGTAAACAGGATTTCTGGATATTCCATATACACATTATTTCTTTTGAGAATGGACCTTGTTCTTTTATTTTAAGGCAAATATCATAGACTGCTGATATCTCTGATGTAAGGTTATGGCAATTTTAGAGAGGAAAGCACTGTCACGGTGGTGTTTATATGTTAAATGAGAAGCACAGTTCAAACAGGAAGTTGAAAAATAGACTGTGCTGGTTCAATTTGCGAATTTCCAATAATTCTCACTCTTTCATTGTTAATTATAGTAAACTTTATTCCCCTATCTCTTTTGCAAATGTCAACTTCAGCTGAACATTCTAGAGTGTACTGGCGGCATCTTTTCTATGGATGGTGTCAATTAACCAAACTAAAGTTACATATGCATCTTTTTAGTCATACAGAAGGGTTATTTTTATGAGTTTGCAGATATTTGTGCTTAATTTTCTCCTTGTCTAGGTATGGGATTCACATAAATTAGAATATCTGTGGGAGATCTTGAGACTTCTGAGTTTTGGCTTTTAAAGCAAAAAATTTATTAAGATGTGGAAGGTCTAAGAACTTTGTTACCATAAAATATGTGGCAATTTTAAAGGAATTTACTATATATAATAACCATAGCATTAGTGAATATTAAATATGATGGGAAAATTTTTAAGCAGCATCTATATCAAGCAATAAACTTTTAATCCCTAGTCTCTTAAATATCAAGAATATACACTTTTTGAATAACTGCAAAAAAAGTGACCAAAAGTTCAATTCCCCTTCTCTTTTAGTTTCCAGAAATTGTTACACATCATTGCTCTTTGCTTAATAGTGTGACATCTTGAGACAAGCTTAACTGACTCTGTTGAAGGTATTCATTGATCTAGTAGCTTCTGCCTTCTTAGTGAATCAAACTCAATGTAGTCCCCCTTCTAACTCAGTGTAGTCCCCCTCTTTTTTCAATTTACTTTAATACTTTCAAGAAATTTTCAGTGCTTTTCTTGCTAGTAATCTTATACATATTCACATGCATAGTAGTAGGCAGGAAATATTCTAAAAGGTTTGGCAATCTCAATGACCTACAACTCTTGGCACTGGGTCCCATTTGATACTATTCATTAGAAGCAAGATAGTTTTATATATGCCATTTTTCAAAGCGTGGGATATTTATAAAAATAACTAATATATTTTGAACGCATAGGATGTGCCAGACTCAATAATCACACATTTTACAAGCCCCATCTAGGACAGTGTCCAAGACAATGTCAGAGGGCACACCGGAATGTCATTAAGCTAAGTAGAATCACATAAAGGAAAAATACGAGTCCATTTTTAATGCTTTTCCAATCATGATTCAATAGGCAAAAGTCATAATTTGGTGTTAGTCTGTCTTTAAGGCCTCCCTAATTGTTGGCAATCTTCCTCTTCCACAGAAAGAGAAGGAACATTAAGCATAGCTGATGACAATGGTTAGCCGGATTTTAATAACACTACTTTTTTTGGTATTTACTTTTACTATATTTATGTTCAATGATTTAGGCATTCCATCTGTGGTGGTGACAAAGTCTCCTTCGTAAATAAATTAAGTAGAGATAGGAATAGTCAATATAAAGAGAAATGTGAATTAAAGAATAATTTTGGAATATTCAGTTATGACAGAATCAGAAAGTGACATAATGATTTCGAAAGTAAATGAAGCACTGTGTTAGAGAATAATGTGCCTAATGATCTACAACAATCAGGGTTGATTAAAAACTCCTTCTAAAACACAGTAGAATATTTGTTAATTCAATACGTATTACTGAGAACACAGTATATGCTAGGCACTGTGTACAATGCTGGGCGTGGTGAATATGGTATTCATGATCCCTGACTCAATGAAGCTTATCATTTGTCAGGGAGCAGGACATTAAACAGGTAATTACAACAAAGTATAATGACATTTCCTATTAAAAGCAAAACAAACAACAACAACAAACAACTGTTCACAGGGCCTGGACTAGTTTACAGAAATTGTACATTCAAAGAAATGCAAAGTCATAGAAACCGTTGAAATGGGACAAAAGAATTAGCAGCCAAGCATTTATTTGGTTATTCATTTAATCAACATGGCTCATTTCCTCCTTGACTTTAGGTAAGTTTTCAGATCTCTCTGGGACTCAGTTCTATCATCATTAGGGCTGTTTGAGGATTAAAACAGCTGGGGCATGCACAATGCTTAGTCTACTGCCCACTGCATTCAATAAAATATAACTATTCTTATTAATGTGAATCTACAATGTGACAGTGACTGTGCCAGGCAATTGGCATAAAAGTGACATAAAATTTCTGACTAGTAATAAGGAAATGAAAGACGATTCCAAACAGAAGAAAAAGAATTTTTGAGACCAATGATACTCCAAAGAAAACTCAAGTGTAGGTGGAATAGATGGTATAAGTGATGGGACATGAGATTAGAAAGGTAAAATAATCATTACATGTATCTAAATATGGAATTTTGACTTGATTCTATTGTTCTGTGGTTTTTATAGTTTTTTGCAAACCCCCTAAAATTATGTTGTCTTAAATTTTTCAATTAAATTTAAATAGCAAAGAATGTATTTCTAAGAATTTACAAATAACACTGCATTTAAAAATAAAACTTAAACATACCGAAAAAAATTTAATTATTATAACATGAAAATGATTATCTTGTTTAAAAATACATGAACTGTCCTCCTTTAATAGTTGAAAAGTTTATACCACTAATTTTTCTTCTTGAATTCATAGTTCTATTCCACTTTCCCTACAGAATTATTTTTCTTATATTTTTATTCTAGAATATTTTAAAAGTTTACTATAATAATATTTTTAACAAATGTTACGTCCATAAGATTTAGACATTGTTTCCCTCTAGACTGAAGTTTCAACATGTTAGTATGTAATGTAAAATATTATGAATTTCAAGCAATAATTACTCAAAGTAGCGACATTTTATTTGTGCTATATTCTTTAGTAACTCTAAAACCTCTAATAAGTAGTTCATATATCCATTAATAAATATATCTGATTGCTAGAATAAGCATCAAATTTATGTTTATTTTTCATTTATGGGTTTAAGTCTTGAGAATTTAATCATTAACATGTAGATGGGTGTAAAAAAACCATATACTCCTCTGGCACTCAATTCTTATAAATTCTTTTGGGTTTTATGCCCAAAATCACATAATTATGTATTTCTGACATTATTTGTAGTGGTTTACCAGGCAAATTTTGTTAAAAATAAAATATGAAAAACCGACTACTTCACAAAGGTATTTGTTACATAGTCATTAGGTTGATCCACTTTCTGAGACTAACAACATTCTGAGTGGCTCTTTAGTTGAGCCCCAGGTTTTTGCTTGCTGGTGCAATATGGTTTTTTTAAAAAAAAAAATGGGAAAAGGGCCGGGCATGGTGGCTCATGCCTGTAATGCTAGCACTTTGGGAGGTCAAGGTGGGTGGAACACCTGAGATCAGGATTTTGAGACCAGCCTTACCAACATGGTAAATCCCTGTCTCTTCTAAAAGTACCCAAATTAGCAGCGGGGTGTGGTGGTGCAGGCCTGTAGTCCTAGCTACTTAGGAGGTTGAAACAGGAGAGTTGCTTGAACCCGGCAGGCAGAGGTTGCAGTGAACAAAGATCGCACCATTGCACTTCAGCCTAGGTGACAGAGCAAGACTCCCTCTCAAGAAAATAAGTAAATAAATAAATGGGAAAAGGCTGACAAACCATGACACCTAAGCCACAGATGGATAGATTAGTTTGGGAAACAGCATATGTGATATTTGGTGTTTGGATCCATTCTATGTCCATATTCTCCATACCTCTGTAAATTCCTTAGTCCAATGTGACAACTACTCCTGTAAACAATACAGTCATAAAAATATTTTAGGAAGGAAGATGAACAATTTTTTTGTTTGTTTTTCTTGTCAAAATAATTTTCATGGCAGTAAAGAGGATGAATTTTGGATTGGTAGAAGAATATATTACATACAACATATAGCTGAAAATATGATTTTTTTGATGATGAATGATTCAAGAAAATATAAAACCAAGATTGACTAAATTTAGTGACTGAGGAATAACTACAATAACATCATCTCTAATCGGCTCACTGATTTGGGTATCAATGACATTAACTGAGACCAGGAATATGAAAGGTGAGTATATTTGGAAAATAAAGTTAGATTTGAACACTTAATTTAAAATGCATGTGGGCATAACTATTTGTGTTTATTTCTGGGTTCTCTATTCTGTTCCATTGGTCTTTGTGCCTATTTTTATACCAATATTATGCTGTTTTGGTGACTATAGCCTCATAGTATAGTTTGAAATCAGGTAGTGCGATGCTTCCAAATTTGTTCTTTTTGCTAGTCATGCCTTGGATATGTGGGCATTTTTTTGGTTCCATATGAATTTTAGACTTGTTTTTTCTAATTCTGTGAAGAATGATGCTAGTATTTTGATGGGGATTGTGTTGAACTTGTAGATTGCTTTTGGCAGCATGGTTATTTTCACAATATTGATTCTAACCATCCATGAGCATGGGATGTGTTTCCAACAAAAACATAAAGTGGGGAAAGGACACACTTTTCAACAAATAGTGCTAATTGGCTAGTCACATGTAGGAGAATGAAACTCGATCCTCATCTCTCACTTTATACAAAAATCAAACTCAAGATGGATTGAGTACTTAAATCTGAGACCTGAAACTATAAAAATTTTAGGAGATAACACTGGAAAAACCCTTCTAGATATTGGCATAGGAAAGGATATCATGACCAAGAACCCAAAAGCAAATGCAAAATCAAAGATAAATAGGTGAGACTTAATTAAAATAAAAAGTTTTTGCATGGCAAAAGGAACAGTCAGCAGAGTAAACAGACAACCCACAGAGTGGGAGAAAATCTTCACAATCTGTACACCTGACAAAGGACTAATATCCAGAGTCCACAGTGAACTCAAACAAATCAGTAAGAAAAAGACAAAAAATCCCATCAAAAAGTGGGCTAAGGACATAAATAGACAATTCTCAAAAGAAGATATACAAATGGCCAACAAACATATGAAAAAATGCTCAACATCACTAACGATCAGGGAAATGCAAATCAAAACCACAATACAATATCATCTTACTCCTGTAAGAATGACCATAATCAAAAAATAAACAGTAGATGTTGGTGTGGATGCGGTGAACAGAGAACACTTCTACACTGCTGGTGGAAATGTAAACTACTATAGCCACTATGGAAAACAGTGTGGAGATTCCTTAAAGAACTAATAGTAGAACTACCCTTGATCTAGCAATGCCACTAATGGGTATCTACCCAGAGGAAATCAAGTCCTGTACGAAAAAGATACTTGCATACACATCTTTATAGCAGCACAGTTTGCAACTGCAAAATTTTGGAGCCAACCCAAAATTTTCAATCAATGAGCAGATAAAGAAACTGTGTGTGTGTGTATGTATATATATATATATATATATATATATATATATATGTGTATATATATATATATATAAAGAAATATATATAAAGAAATATATATAAAGAAATATATATATATATAAAGAAACTGTGTGTGTATGTATATAAATATATATATGTGTGTGTATATATATATATATATATATATATATATATATATACCACTGTTGGAGTTGCCTCACTTTGTGTGCCACTGTTGGGGTCACCACCTGAGAGAGTCTGTCCTGCAGACCCTGACTCAGTGATGGATAAATAAAGTACACTGACACAGATATTATGCTTTGCGAGTTCAACTGAGTGTGACCAGGTGGCTTACAGACTCCCTGGAGAGTGCTGTAAACAGTTGCAACTGCCAGGCCGCACCAGTCAGTAAGACTTGCATTTGTTCAGTAAAGTCTAATTGACAAAGGCTTGAGTCAACACCACTAGAGGTTGAGTATTAAAGGACAGGTTCCAATGCCCAAAGCAAACACCATTAGAGGGTAATCTTCCTGGTTGACCTTCCCCGGAGAGTGCCATCTGGCTCAAAGGTTAGTTTTAAGACCACATAAGTAAACAAGTTAGTTAGGTAAACTCCCCCACATACCCTATTTGCTTTACTTATTAACTAAATGTAAAGGGGATTTAGGATACCTTCAGCCAAGAAATATAGAAAAAACCCTTGGGCCTTCCAAAAGGGTTTGAGACTATATTCTATAACTTTCTCTAATATATTTTTCTTAATGTTTTTGCCACCACCCTGAGTGAATTCACACACACACACACACACACACACACACACACACACACACAAAATGGAATACTACTCGGCCATAAAAAGGAATGAATTACTGGCCTTGACAGTGACCTGGTTGAGACTGGAGACTATTATTCTAAGTGAAGTAACTGAGGAATGGAAATCCAAGCATCATATGTTCTCACTGCTATGTGGGAGACAAGCTATGAGTACACAAAGGCATAAGAATGATACAATGAACTTTGGGAACTTTGGGGGAAGGCTGGGAGGGGGACGAGGGATAAAAGACTATAAATAGGGTGCAGTGTATACTGCTTGGGGATAGGTGCACCAAAATCTCACAAAGCGTACCACTAAAGAACTCACTCATGTAATCACATACTACAAGTACCCCAATAACCTATGAAAAAAATAAAATGCATGTGGGATATTCAGAGGATATCCATTTGGCCTATATATATGGAACTCTGGAAAGAAGTGGCATTCAAAACATAAATCAATTGGTCTTACATCATTGAAGACCAAGACTACATCATATTCTTAAGAGTGTTTCATAAAACCAAAGAAGAAAGAATGAAAGGCAAATTTCTGAATAGCACAATATCTGAATAAAGGGAGACTAAGGAGGGCTGTGTCAAGATCAGGAGTCAAAAGAGGATAGAGCTGTAGGATGAGGAGAGAGTGACCAGTAAGTTTAGAGACAGAACTCTGCTGCTCTTTCCTTACCCTCATACCAAAGGACTACTCCCAAACTCTGTGGAGAAGAGATGCATAATTTAAGAGAAAACATAGATATGCTCATGAATATACTCCAACTGTTAGGCCAGTTTCTACTCATGTGTATTAATATACACTGAGGGCATAGGCTTTCACTTCACAGAAACATTAGTCAAAATTTTTGATTCCCTTTCCTCACTGTTAAAATTAGGCTGGCCACAGTGGCTCATGCCTATAATTGCAGCATTTTGAGAGGCTGAGGTGGGTGGATCACTTGAGGCCAGGAGTTCCAGACCAGCCTGGCCAACATGGCAAAACCAAAATTACAAGAAAATTAGACAAGCATGGTGGCACACGCCTGTAATCCCAACTACTTGGGAGGCTGAGGCAGAAGAATTGCTTGAACGTGGAAGATGAAGGCTGCAGTGAGCCAAGATCACGCCACTGCACTCCAGCCTGGGCAACAAAGTGAGACTCTGTCTCAAAAAAAAAAGAAAGAAAGAAAAGAAAAGAAAAGAAATTATAAAGCTATCTACTTCATATGAAATACATTGTCAACATATTTAAAGTGCTTAGCTAAAAGTTGGCACAGACTAAAGATCCACAAAATTGTTGTTAGCATCTGCATGTTACTAATGTTAAATATTTAGTAAAAAACATTTTGACTCTCCTAAAATTATGTGTGTGTGTGTGTGTGTGTGTGTGTGTGTGTGTGTTTGAAAGAGCTATTCAAGCCAATACTGAAGAAGAGAATTGACTGACTCACTGATGGTCACTTTCTCTTCTTGCATATTTAGGGTCTGCCATGCTGGGTCACTACTTCTTAGATATACAGATAATACTGTAAAATAGAATGAAGAACCTCTAAATCAGAGTTTGTGTTGTGACTGACATTGATGCTGTGCCAAACTATTTTGAATCTTAACTAAAATCAGAATTATTAGAAAACGTGTTATGGTTGACTTACTGCTCTTAATTCAGGGTTAACCAGACATTGCTGAACATTTTTAATGCACATTTTCAGTCATGTTAAATTTGGTATCCCAAACAAAATTGATCCTTTAAAATTTTCTTACATTGCATTAGGGTTTTCCCCCTCAGTAACAGTGAAAACGATGAATTGATTTGGAAGTGCATTTTTTAGGTGACTGAATTGAACACATAGTCAGTAGAAGATTTGAAGACTGAAAATGCTGATTTCTTAGTTTGCCAATAACTTTTTTTAATATCATGAGTATTTCTTAGCTTTAGTCCTTCTATTGCCTACCTTCTTCTAAAAACAATAAACAAAGATTTTGCCTCATTTCTAAAATCAAGAGGCAATAGTTAAGATACCCAAACAATATAATTTTTAGTAAAAGGCACTTAAAAGGATGGAGAAACTATTTTTAATTTAGACTTAATGAGAATGGCTGAATGTATTTCATACTATGTACACGGTGACCTTTCACAAATTCCCAGAGATGACAGACCACCCCACATCAACTACACAAACACACACATATAAATACAACCACCCCTCTCAGTAGTTACCGTTGCCAGATAAAACACAGGATACCCAGTTAAATTTCAATTTCAGCAAAACAGTGATTAAATGTTTCAGAATAAGTGTATTCCATATATTCTTTTTGCTGTTTTTTAAAAAATGTAACTGATTTGAACTGAGTCTCCTGTATTTTAATTAGCTAAGTCTGGCAAACTTATCAATAGATGAACATGCCACCTCCATGACAGATATATTTTGAAAGGTAAACGTGCTGTCCATCTGCTTTCCATTGTTATCCACATCTTTATATCTGATTACCAAGTAACGAGTAGAATATACAATATTGCTGAATATTCTTTAGAGTTCATCCAATAATTCTATAAATGATTTGTATATCTGTTGGCATGTGCCTTGGTTAAAATTTAATAATTATATTTTTGTTTATTTCATTGTTATCCACATTTTAACCATTATGTATCTGCCTTCTTAGAGAAGCAATTAAAAATCTGAGGTATAGGCCATCTGACCAAAATTATGGGCCTAGATTATGCCTTTTTTAAATAAAGACACGCATCACAAAATTAAGATTACCAAGGAGCAGAAATATGGTTATATGCAAAAAGCAATATCTTTTCACAAATTGTTTTTCTCTTCTATATGACACAGCATTTTATATATTAATAATATTAAGTATTTAATGTCATTCTTATAACATCAAATATCTGTTATCATTAAAGACCTCTTACCAAAACTTGAAGAAGCACATCATTTCTTAAGGAAAAAAAAAATAGAGAAGACAAAAAGTGAACATTTTTCCCTGTGAAGTGATCTTACAAGTGTGACAAATGATTTATCTGAAGACAAGAATTGTATTTATCATAATTTCAAAAAGAAAAGTTACATTTTAAATTGATTATAACAGTCAAGACTTAATGGATAAAGGTAGCTTGCAACAGTATTATAGTAGCTTCATACTCAATGAAATTTTAACTTTCTACTCAAACAATATTGTCACTCTAATAAATTTTTCTACAGTAGTCTTATAAATATGTAATTTCAGAAAACCTGAATGTCATTCCTTTGCTTAAACTGTTTTAAAACACATACATAAAGAGTCACATTTATAATACTCATTTACTACCAAAATTACTCTTAGAAATGTTGAAAATTTCTCTGGATCTTAAAATACTTGACTTCATAAGAAATGTAGAGAAGCATGGAGTATCAACAATTTTAGGAACAACCAGAGTACGTATTATTTTGTTTGTCCATAAGTTTTTAACTGATAAATAATATTTTACATATTTATGGCATACATGTGATATCTGGTCTTGTGCAGAGAGTGGACAATGATCCTGTCAAGGTATTTGGGGTGTCCACCACCTTGAGTATTTACCAATACTATGTTAAGTCCAGGATGTATTTTGAGTGACTGATGATGTCCAATGATTTTCTATATGTTGTAATATCTTCTGTACGTTATTTGCTTTACTTTTCTTTTCTCTCAGTTGTTTTGTTTTGCTTTTGTTGTTTGTTTGTTTGAAACAGAGTTTCACTCCTGTTGCCCAGGCTGTAGTGCAATGGCGCCATCTCGACTCGCTGCAACTTCCGCCTCCAGGTTCAAGCAATTCTCCTGCCTCAGTGTCCCGAATAGCTGGGATTACAGGTGCCTGCCACCATGTCCAGCTTATTTTGTATTTTTAGTAGAGACAGGGTTTTGCCACGTTTCCCAGGCTGGTCTTGCACTTCTGATCGTGGGTGACCCACCTACCTTGATCTCCTAAAGTCCTAGGATTATAGGCGTGAGCCACCGTGCCTGGCCTCTCTTGATTTTTTAATCTTGTGCAATGGGGAGCCCAAGGTTCACTCTATGTTTTTGTTGTTGTTGTTGTTGTTTTGTTTTGTTTTGTTTTTTTGAGACCAAGTTTCACTCCTGTTGCCCAGGCTGTAGTGCAATGGCACCATCTCAACTTGCTGCAAACTCTACCTCCCAGGTTCAAGCAATTCTCCTGTCTCAGCCTCCTGAGTAGCTGGGATTATAAGCATGTGCCACCATGCCCAGTTAATTTTGTATTTTTTTTAGTACAGATGGGGTTTCTCTATGTTGTTCAGGATGGTTTCGAACTCCCAACCTCAGATGATCCTCCCGTCTAGGCCTCCCAAAGTGCTGGGATTACAGGCATGAGCCACCACACCCAGCCCACTCTATTCTTAAATCCAATAGATAACTTAAACTTTGGAGAAAATATGTGAGGTGGGGTGATCCTAAAGTTTTTAGTAAAAGATATGACTCCCTGAAACAAAGTCAATCTTCCACACTATTGGTACAAATGGATCTCTTGTTTTGCTGTCTGGCCCTTGCCATCTGTGCACTCTGCTTAGTCATTAAGCACAAGAGTTCTGGAACTCTTGATTTCTCCCATCCAAGTACTAACCAGGCCCAACCCTGCTTAGCTTCTGAGATCAGACGAGATCGGGCAGGCTCAGGGTGGTATGGCCGTAGACTGGAACTCTTGATTTCTATCTTGGCCTGCCCCTTGCTAGTTACTTGACCTTATGACACTTAACACTGTGCCTCAATTTCCTCACGTAAATGTGTGAAACAAAACTAATACTTAGCCTTCCGCGCATAATTATGAGGTTTAGCTTAGGTAATCCAGCATTACTCAAAGTGGAGGTTTCCTGGGAGGGAAAAATTACTTACATTGATTTTAATATATCAGCTAATTAAAATGTGGGAAACAAAACCAATGCTGAGCTTTCCTCAAATAAATATGAGGTTTAGCTCATGTAATTCATCGTTACTCAAAGTGGAGGCTTCCTTGAAGTGAAAAAAATTACTTACATTGTTTTTAATATACCAGCTAATAAAAATCATATACAGAATTACGTTAAAATCTATATATGAAGGACTCTTGCACTTATGTAATCAAAACATTTATTAAGTGACTGCAAAGAAAATAACTATATCAATAATATGCAGGTCAACAATACTGCTTTCTTATCACAGATGGTGATTTTTTTTATTGAAACTGTATCACCATTTAGAAAGTGATTGTCAAACTGAGTTCAGTTGGCTAATGCAAACTTGAATACACCATGATGACTGTTTCTGTTATGTTCTGTTCTAGTCATCTACTGTATAGTGTATATGTATTCAACTTTCCAGTAGCACTACCATGTTACTATGTTTTAAGTCCAATTCTGTCTTTTTATCATTATCCTAATATAGATATAGTAGTAAGTCTCCATGATCATAACAAAAGCAAGCACAGATGATGAAATGATGAGTAAGACATCACTTCATGCCAGGAACACAGTAAAATCACACTATGATACAACCCCTGACCCCATGACAAAGCAATTATAGATAGAAAAAGAGAAAACGTAAAAGATAGAGCTGGCCTTAAAAACTGGACAGACATTTTCTTGAGCCATAAACATAAGAAGCTGAGTAGGACTACATCCTCTGGCCTTCTGGGATTAAAAGGCCTAAGCAGGCAGTGACAAGAATTCAGTTTCTCTGGGCTGTTGGGATTAAAAGTACTCCCATAGATGGATGTGCGGAGCCAGGCCTACTGCTTATTACAGCAAAGATCGGATGCTCAGGGCTCTTGCTGCTTATCTCTAAGGCTGTAGATTATTTACAGGCGATTACAGGTGTGAGCCACCACACCCGGCCTTATTTTTCTTAATATTATCTTTCTTCAGCCATTTTGGAACTTGGGTTGTCCAAGTTCTTGTGGAACTTGTGGAATTATGAAAATAGAAGGCGACACCTTCAAAGGTAAGATGAATCGAGTTCCTGGCTTGCTTGGTGGCCATGTCTGTTACTTCCCTGGAAGTCAGAGTAGCAAACTTTTATTCTAAAATCCGTTTCTTGAATAAGCACCAGAGGGCAAGCTGGAGGCAAACCACCAAACTGATTAATTTTAAAACAGAAACATAAAAACCACAAAAAACCTCCTGAGGGACTTCTCTTCCCGGGTCCATGAGGGGCATGGTTTCAAAGGCAGGAGTTTCCCCGCTCCACGCCTCCGGGAACCAGAGTGGTTTCAAATATAAAGTTCTTTGTCTGGGTTTCCCAAGCACGGGCTAGGTAGAGAAAACCAGGTGAAGCTCCTTTGTAAAAAAAAAAAAAAAAAAAAAAAAAACTGCTGAAAGCTCTGGGAGGAGCGGGCTTTGTAACGCAGAGTTGTGAACCAAGCACCCAATCGGGTATCAGAGTCAAAGATCAATCCCTCCAGAGGAAGTCTGAAAGAACTCCTCTCATTGGACAAGAACATGAATGGAAAGGGAATAACTCAAGGGTTAAAACTCCAGGTGCTCCTGCTGAGGCAGGAGAATGGATTGAGCCCAGGAGGTCAAGGCTGCAGTGAGCCCCGATTGCTGCCACTGCACTCCAGCCTGTGCAAGACAGTGAAATGCAGAAGGAAGGAAGGAAGGAAGGGAGGCAGGGAGGAAGGGAGGGAGGAAGGAAGGGAGGGGAAAAAACACCTCTCAAAATCACCAACCAGAAGCTCAATTTACCCAAGATGAAATGTTCATATAGATAAGATTGTAACACTCATTAGTAATTAACAATTTACAACGCTCAACTAAAAACATGACAATCACATCTATTTTTTAAAAAAATGAAACAGAAATCTAATGCAAGCAAGAAGACAGGAAAGGAACCCATAAGGACTCTTAATATAGAAACTTGTAGTCACTAAAATTACAAAAACAAAAACAAAAAACTTACCTCAGTAGACAGACCAAATTCAAGACACAATTGCCACCATTAGGAAGAGACTGATTGAGTTTCAAAATGATATTGAGGAACCTACTCAGAACATAGTACAGAAGCACAAATATATACGTATAAAAATTAAAGATAGATAAAGTATAAAATAGGGAGCTCCAGCATATATTTGATAAGTGTCTCAGAAAAATGAGCTGGAAGTCATATTTGAAAAAATACATGGTAATAAACTTTTCAGAATCAAGGTAAGACATGGAGATTTTGATTCAGAAGGCCCTTTAAGTACTGAACAGGATAGATAAATACATTCCCACCTAAACACTTAATAGAGTAACTGTACACATCAATGCTAAACTCAAATTTTTAAAATCCAGAAACAAATCATATTAACTGACAGAAAATAAGAATTAAACCAAAGAAAAATGTCCTTATCAATTGAAATAAATGCAAGAAGTACTTTCAAAACCTAGAGAGAAAATAACTGTCAGCTTAAAGTATTACCTCTAGCTAAAATCATTCATACAAAGATTAAGAGTTCATCAAATAAATTATCAGTAAAGGAATTATTAAAGCATAGATTTTAATTGAAGGAAAAGTGCAACCTGAGGAAAAGCATTAGGTAGAAAGATAATGGTGAATACAGATATTTTTAGAATAGCTAACAACTAATAATATTCAGTAGCTAACAACTTGTATATTTGATTTTATGTGTGTGTATACATGTCTGTGTATGTGGTGCTTAAGAAAAAATATAAACAATAAATTGTTGAGGAATGATTAACGAATAGTTTACATATACTGAAGTTATTATGTTCAAGAAAAGATAATAATATTACCCGGTCAGCAAATTATTAAATCAAAATATATTGTTAAGCATGGATATTAAACTTCAAAGTTAACACTAAAATATAGAATCAGTCTTTTCTAAATCTGCAAAGAGAAAAATTAATATATAAATGAGGAAATATGGAAATCTTTACTTCAACAAAAGGCAGAAATGAAAAAAGAACACAGTCAAGAAAAAAAAGGCATAAATAGAAAATGTGAAATAAGGTTGTAGACATACACTTAGATATACCTATAGAGAAAATCAACGTAAACAAACTAACAAATTAAAAGGCATAATCAGACTGGATACGTTTACAAATGTGGGATGATATGTTTCTTCTAAAACACATGCCTCAAACAAAATAGCACAAACTGGAAATAAAGGCTTTGGAACCCTTATATCAGGGTGTTCATACAAGAGAATAGTATATAGTGGTTAAACAAAATGGACTAGCACCCCACATGGCCATTTAATTGGGAGATGCTCGTTCAGATGATCACAACCGTATGGAGAACTGGGTTTGGAGTCCTAGCATTGTCTATTTTCACTGGCGTGACCTCACAGAAACTATTAACCTCTCTATGCTTCAGTTTTGCAAATTAGGGATAAAATTCACACCA
Source organism: Cacajao melanocephalus (assembly GCA_963573385.1). NCBI lineage: Eukaryota > Metazoa > Chordata > Mammalia > Primates > Pitheciidae > Cacajao > Cacajao melanocephalus. Next base: position 147,751 of record CAUYLG010025073.1, on the reverse strand, counting down.
GGTGGATTACATGATTTCATTTTTATCAAAGTGTTAGAAATGTTTTTGACACATAGCTTTGTGTAAGGATTTATTAAATAAATACACTTAATTTAAAAATGTATTCAAATAAAATACAAAATTAGAAACAGATCTCGAGAGTCACATAGTAACAGGAAACTCAAACATTCCAAAGATTAGCAGATATCAGGTCCTAATATTAGAAAACGCTGACATATTCATGGTAAAGCTTTAGTGAGGTGCCTGCATTCAGTAAGTGCTTGGCAAATGTCGCCTCCAAATACAACAGCAGTCATAAAACTGTCACTCCGACTTCTGCTTTTTCCTTTAACCTAGCTACCCCATATAACATTAAATATGCCTGAGAAACCTTCTAGTCTTTCTAATTCATGAACTCCTGAATTCCTTCTATTCTTCCCCCTCAAAAGTAGACATCCTAATGAAAACAACATTCTATGCTGCAAGATTCCCATTCATTTTATGACAGGGTTAATCATTAGTCAATGTTTGCTTATGTTGAAATAGAATCCATTTCTTCATTACTTCTATCGATTAATATTAGCTATATCCTCTGATGCTGCATAGAAAACATCTCATTTTTATTCCATTTTACGGTTTACAGTCATCTGAGAGGAAAAAAAAGCACGTTGTGTTCTTTCTAGTGCTTCTCTTATCGAAGATACCTATTCTGTCATTAAATAGAATATTTTCCTTCCCCTATTGGTAGCTTCTCCTCCAGGTACATTTTTCAGCCAGGTACTTAACACTACATGCAATGTTTCAGAATGGAGCACTTCTTCACAGTTGTCTACACATGCACAGTGGACTGAACAATCTATTTTCTTATTTAGATACTTTTATTCAGTCACCATTTTTGTTCCAGGTACTCTTTTAGGAATAAAAGTTGCAGATTTGATCACTGAATAGACACGGTCCTACCTCCATAGAGTTCAGTCTAATGGGAGAAGTAAAACAAGCCAGCCAACAACTACAAAGTAGTGTGATCAGGGATAGAATTAGCAAGTACAGTGTAATGGGAAGACATAAGAGAGACAACTGACTTGATCATGGGGTCTTGAAGGTAAAATCTGAAGGATCAACCCAAGGGTGTGTGGAGAATCATTTTCCACCTCTTAAGAGAATACACTGCCTTTGAGAAACTGATTGAGATTTAGTATATTGGATCTCATGCTGCAAGCTAAAGGGGAGGTAAACCGTGTAAGTAATAAAGCCCCAATTTCGTAGTGCCTATTAAGCTATTTTTCTGAATACCATAGCTCTATTAATATGAAGCAATACCAAATAAATTTCTTGGTGGCCACATAATACAACTGGCACTGTTGATTTCAGGTTTATGTCCCATAGAAGGAACTTGATGTTTTTGTTTGCACTTCCATATATGTTTGTTGGTAATGTAGATGGAAAATTATCAACTCCAACTTCTTAGATTGGTTCCTATCATTTTTGTCATTCTGGGTATTTTTGGAGCCTGATTTGTCATTATACATATTACGTATTATATATATTCATTTTTTATATATATACACACACACACACACACACACATTATATATATATATAATACTCACTACTCTCTCCTTTAAATTTACATTTCTATCAACAAAAATAGAGTAGACTTTGTTAGTTTCCTTTGAGAAACTGAATTTGAGAAGCAGTATATCTACCCAGTAATTGATCTTGGTCCAGAAATATTTTAAAAGACCTTTGTATTGTCCTAAACATAACACAGCCTCCAGCTTCTCAACACTAGCCTTTGTGAGTCAGTGTTTTGGAAATCTAAAGCTACCTTTCCAAAGACAAACAACTTCATTTTATGCCTCCACTACAGTGGTGCTCATTTTTAAACTCAAATTCACTCTTTCAGTTTAGTTCTACTTTATACATCCAAGAGAGAAAAATCATTCACCTTTTATGGGAAGATGCACTAATCAATACCCTTTAACATGGTATGTTGAGTTAAATACAATCTACATTCAGATACATATTTTAAATTTCTATTTTTTTCCTGTTTTTTTTTTATTATTGCATTTTAGGTTTTGGGGTACATGTGAAGAACATGCAAGACTGTTACATAGGTACACACATGGCAGTGTGATTTGCTGCCTTCCTCCCCATCACCTATATCTGGCATTTCTTCCCGTGCTATCTCTCCTCAACTCCCCACTCCCCGCAGCTTTTTCACTGGAAGATGGCTCATTGTTCTGTTCCCTGTGATGAAGGGGCATCTGGATAAAGACCGAGAGAGAGAGAGAGAGAGAGAGAGAGAGAGAGAACATGAATTTGTGTTGGAATTTCAAAGGAAAAGTCTGGTATGGAGAGCCTATGATTTTAGGCTTATTTCTATATGTGCTTTATAGAAGACCAAATGTTTTTCCTTATTCCTTGAAATTTACTGCCTTTTCACAACACCATTTTGTTGTTGAAAATACTATAATCCTATGATACTTTGTAATTTATAGTCTCTAGAAAAGAATATTCTCATATATACATCCCCTATAACAACCTGTTATTTACTGTTAAAAGAGAGTAAATTCATATTCTTACTTCAAGTAAACCATATATAGGAAAACTACATATACATGTGTGTGTGTGTATATATGGAAACTATATATATATATATGAGAAGAAAGGTGTAATAGCTTTGAATTTGCAAAAACATTATCCATTGACCCCTTTACCAAGCTTCTCTAATTAATTTAGGTATAATTCCATTTTTAATTGAATACCTTTTAAGAGCCTACTTTTGACAACACAAGATACAATAAAAACATTCAAAATATTATTAGATACAATTAATAAAATAAACTCATAGAGTCATGGAAATGAATGAATTCAGGAAAAAAAAACTCTCATAAAAATAATTTTATATTTTAATGCAAATTCAAAGAAAAAAAGTTAATTGAATGTCAGAAAAAGTCACCAGTTTCTATCTTAACCTTGAAACTTGGGGGAACGTGGAATGCCAGATTTGTGCCATATATTATAGCTCCTGACAGTGTTGTGTCTTTACCACAACAACATCTGTGCTGCTGTACCTGAATAGGGACAGGGGCTAGAAATGGAGAAAAATAATGAATTCCTGCAACATATTTTTTTTCCCCTGAGCTCATGCAGCTGGTGATAGATGCTTTCCTTCAACCTGAAAAGCACTGCTTAGGTCTCCAAAGGCAGCACATAGTGGTATCCTCAGCATCTTCCTGTTGACTATCAGATTCTATAAGTGTAAAAATTATGATTTCCAGTTTAGGAAATAAAAAATAAATTTATATCTAAAAGACTGATTTCATATATTTGGAGCTTTATCTCTATTTTTGTATTAACTCTTACAGATGTACATAATAGATCACTATTTATATGTTGATGAAAAATTTTGAAGTAGGATGGTAAACATTGGTTCTATTGGCTCTGCGGATATTGTAAAATCATTTATATTTACATTAATACTCAGTTTGCTGCTTACTTACTATTGTGCGTGGACTGAACCATTGGTTTTTTTATTCTGAATTTTCATTATAGTATGGATCACATACCACGTGCTACCTCAGAGTTGCTCTAAACTTAGAGTTAACGTATGTATACAAAGAGCATAATACATTGTCTGGTTCAAAGTAGGCAATTACAAATTATCTCAAGCATTCTAGAATTAACTTGTCATTTGCATCTTCAAAGAAGAATATCCTCTTATTCCTGTATTAACTTCACCACATTTACCATATGGCATGTGTGGCCAATGACCTATCAAAGAGGTGAGTGAATAGTTGACATTTTATCTTTAAGAACCACTTATTCATATTTGTGGAAAATAATTAATTCTATTTAACAAATTTTCCAGTGTCACTTGTTTACTGAATTTCTATCTTTACACAAGGTATCCCCAGAGAAAATCAAGAAATTAGGGATATAATCTGTAGCACTAATATTCACAAGCTTTAGACAAAGATATGCATATGTCATGAGAGAGGAGATGAACAATCCCTCTCCAGGTCAATAGTAGGAAGGAAGAAAGGAAGTTAGGTAACTAAGCAGGTGAGAGGGAAGAAAGGAAAAAAGGAAGGTACTGATTATTATAAACAGGCAGTTTTTAGGTATAAGCCATGGTATACAACTGTGCAGAGGTAACTTAATAAACTTGCTTAACATATCATTTTAAAACATCTTGAATCAAAAATAGAACTTTTTACCTCTCTGGTCATATATCCAAAAATATATAATTCCTGATCAGAGAATTTTAGGCAATAACAAACAAATAAGGAGATAATTTTTACACCAGCTAACAGTAACCTCTTGTCAGTATCACTGGGAGCATCAGATTATGTCCATCTATCACTGTCCATTTCTCATTGTTATCTGGAGGCTTATTGTATCCTATCAAGGCTGAACTTTTGTCTCATTTATCTCAAACTATCCCTTCATCCTTCTATTTTATCCATGAGCACAAAATTAGGACACTCTCGTCATTCACTTTCCTTTTATTATAATCCCTCCTCTCCAATTCTCTTAGCTTCAGAAGCACTGATTTATATCTTCAGTCAGGTAACATTTTTACCTAGTAAGCTGTAATTCTATGCCACAACATATACTTCTCTGTTTCCTGAAACACAACACTATGTCTCTTTTATTTTTCTATATGGGTAGCTGATATACATATCATCAAGGCATATATTCTTTTTAATAAAATCTGGAGAATTTGCAAAAAACTCATAAACGTAAATGGTATTATGAATGTTCCAAAGAGGTTGATTCACTCAAGGTCAACAGATAAACTTAATAATTAAGTTATAACCCCAGTCTAGTGTATACCACACCATGGACATGATGATAGAATAAATAATGGCTATCAGTATGTTATCTGCCTACTATGTGCTTACAAATGTAGGAGAAACTGTACATGCATTATTACTATCATGGATAACAACTATTAAACTTGTGGGCATTAATACAGTAATTTTATAGAAAATGAAACAGATTCAGTTTTAGAGAATTTCTCTGAGGTCATTTAGATAGTAAGAGGAAAAGCCATCATTTGAACAATGATTTGTGTGACAAGAAACCTACTTTATAGAAACCTTTAGACAAAGATATATTACAAATATGCAAGGCTGGCCAGGTGCAGTGACTCATGCCTGTAATCCCAGCATTTTGGGAGGCCAAGGTGGGAGGATCACTTGAGGTGAGGGGTTTGAGACCAGCCTGGCCAACATGGTGAAACCCCATCTCTGCTAAATAAACAAAAATTAGCCCAGCTGGGTGGTGCATGCCTGCAATCCCAGCTACATGGGAAGCTGAGGCATAAGAATCACTTGAACCTGGGAGACAGAGGTTACAGTGAGCCAAGATGGCACCACTGCACTCTACCTTGGGTGACAGAGGGAGACTCCATCTCAAAAAAATATATATATATATTTATTAACTATATAAATATATTATACATATAATGCATATAATAGAAAATGTAAAATATATATACACATACATATGTATATATTTTATATACATATATATACATATATATAAAAACACACAAGGCTATAATTGTTGACCTAATGATCCAATAAACAAGAAAATATCAACATACCAAGAAAGATAATTATATTAATTTTTCTTAAAGAAAGTAATCATAGCAGAAATTTCATGATAGTCTTTTCAATTAAAATTTTAAAAGTCAATTGTTATCTTTCAGGTTTTCAATGAAAGATTTTTTGGCATGATTATATATAAAAGTTTCTTTAAAAGCATTACAATTAATTCTATTAAATTCATAATGGGATGTTATTCTTACAATGCAGTTCTATGTGATATACATACACCTCAGATGTAGCAAGAAGCACTTCAGAGTTTCTTTAAAAGCCAAGAATTCATCTGTTATTAAGGATTTTGATTAAAGCTATTACATACATATGTATACATATATATTTAAAGATTGAATATGAATTTTTATCTTAGGTACTTATTATGTATTAGCAAGAGAACACACTTACATGCAGTGATTTTTGTAGGCAAGGCTTCCTGGACTAAGCAGATTTCAGTTTATTTAAATCTTTCCCTCCCCTTGACTGTGAAACCCACCAGCTCTTGATGGAAAACAATATTAGACTGTATAGGTATAGGTACTTGATGTAATTTCTTTCCTTGTAAAAAGCAGTTATTGCACATCTGAAATTGCTACTTTTCCTCTCTAATATTACTGTCATTTTGTGGTGTGCTGTATAATTAAGTTTACTGCAACACAAGCACTTGATAGAGTTTCCATTTCCTACCGATGGCTTATTTTTACTCTATATGATAAATTAACAGGCTGCAAAATATAATTTTAAATCCCAGCTCTTTTTAGTGAGTCTTTTTTTCCCACTCTGGAATTTTTTTATTGTTTAATAGTTGATGTTAAGGTGTATAGAACTTGCATATTATGTTAACCTAGATATTGCAATGTAATTATTCTCTCTTCCTAGTTTTTAAAGTTTAAAAAGTGAAGAAATGTAAACAAGTAATTTAGAAAAATTCCACCAGGATGAGAAAACCGTAAGAAAAATTGTATTGAATGCCAGGTAAAAATCATAATCACCATAGATTTCTGTAATATTATACACATCTAGAACCTATGATAATGCCTTGCAAAGGATGTAGAAGAAAAAAAAAAGATGCTATTTAGATTTAAAAGTTAGAATAAAGGAGAACGAACTTGATATAACATTATAGTATTTTAGGACCAAATCATGCCTGGTTTTACTTTTTGGCTTTACCCATATACTTTAATTTTATTGTTAGCTTTTCGTTTTGCTTTAGTGTTCTTACCTGATTTGGAATTTGATTTTAGATAAAGTCTGTGGTCATTGTAAGCTCATTCTCCTCTATGTATCTTTTGCGATATGTTTTTCTCTCTTCTTTATTAATTAAAAATAACCCGTTAATACTTGAAGGGCTGGTGGTAGAATTGTGTGGTGTGCTCTTTAGTTAGATTTTGTGGAATTTGGGGTATGGTCATGTATTTAGATATTCTGTGCTTTTACTACTTTATTGCAGTCTCCTGTAATAGCCTGAGGAGCCTGCCCACCAAATTCCAATGGACAAACTTAATCACCTCCTGATATGGATGACTAAACTATAAGTTAGTGACTTATCCAAGGTTGAAGTCATAATCAAGATCATGGTAGAATCTTGAAACTACCTTTCTTGACTTTGTTTGCAAAAATGTGACTCCACTGCTGCTGCTTGTAGTAATTATTTACATGTAACACCAGACATATTTAAATAGCTAGGAAATTAATTAATAACTTATCTCATTTGAGAGAAAGAGAAACAATAGTAAACCTAATACACATTTTCTGTCTCTCCTTCCGAATTGCTTTTTTCTGTGTGTCTAAATGCTTTACTTTTCTACTTGAAATCTGAAGGCAGAGAGTATTCATTCAGGTACTGAGAGAATGGCTCCAAGTTTCTAATGCAAAACTTCTTTAAAGTCTCTTATTTTGCCTTTTTTTCTTAAAAAATGAAAAATTTGTATTTGACTCCAAAAAGTAATGTTGATTATGTTTGAAAAACAGCATTTTCTTTCTAATGCAAAATAATGGATTGAGATAATAAGTGTACCATTACTTTGCCATCAAGAGAAGTAATGAGAAATTTTTAAGAACTGTATAAGTCCATGAGTCTAAATAACTCGTTTTAGAATCTTACTGAGGGAAGGTGTTCTCTTTCTGAGTCCACAAGAGGGTGTGGTTTTAAGGGCAAGCACTTCCCAGTGCCATGCCCCACTCCCATCTCTCTCCATCCAGGAGATTTAACTGTCTTTAAATTTTTGCATGCAGGAAATCACTCCTATGGAAATTCTAAGGAATTCCTTTCATTGGCCAGGGGTCTTGGAGAAGGTGGGGGTTCCTCCCAGGTTAAAAGTCCCCTTTGTCCACACCCCTTTGGACTCCATGTTTGTATCCCTTTCCATGAACTGTCTCATGGAAGCCATCTTTCTCTCCCCTGGATTTCCCTCTGGAGTCCGCTTCCACTCTCTCGTGGAAGCCTGTCTTCCCCTCCTAAACTCCATCTCTCTCAATTCCCTTCCTCACAGTGTGGAAGCTGCTTTCCTCTCCAGGATCCCATCTTTCTGGATTCTCTCACTCAGTGTGAGAGGAGTCTTCCTTCTCTGGTTTTCCCCTTCTGGGAACCCCTCTCATTCAGTGTGAGAGCAGCTTTTCTTTCTCTCACTCAGTGTGAGAGTTAGCTGTTTCCTTCTTTCTCCTTCTCCTTTTTCTGCCTCTGCCTAAATAAATCACTTTTCTGCAACACTTTTGGGGTCTGGTATTTACTTTACGAGTGCACCTGCTGGGGTCCTCTCTCATTCTTGAGGGAGCAGGAGACCAAGAACCTTGAGAAATGTCCTCTCAGGGGAGCTGAGGGCTCCCCTAAACCCCTGAACCTCAACATTACCATCATAAAGCCATAAATGAGGCTTTTCAAAAAAGAAACTGAAAAAAGTGTGTGAATTTACATCAATAAATTTAACAATCTAGATCAAAATGAAATTAAGTCAATAGGTGTATAAGAATGTAAGTTACCAAAATTAACTTAGAGAAAATTTGAGTACATTTCAAACATGGTATGAAAAGCAGATATTATTAAAGGTGATAATTTTAAAAATCCATGTTATTAAGCTAGAACATTAAATTATAGAAAAACTCTATGTTAATTTTAGAGGAATAAGTTTAAACACAATACATCTTGATACAGTCTGGCTCTGTGTCACCACCCAAGTCTCACCTTGAATTGTAATCTAAATTGTAATCCCCATATGTTGGTGGAGGGACTTTGTAGGGGGTGATTAGGTCATGGGGGTGGTTCCCCCACGGCTGTTCTTGTCATAATGAGTGAGTCTCACGAGAGCGGATGGTCTTATAAGTGTCTGACACTTCCCCTGCTGGCATTTCTTTCTCCTGCCACCATGTGAAAAACATGCTTGCTTCTCCTGCTGCCATGATTGTAAGTTTCCTGAGGCCTCTCCAGCCATGCAAAACTGTGAGTCAATTAAACCTCTTTACTTTATAAATTACTCTGTCTCAGGTAGTTCTTTAGAGCAACATGAGAATGAACTAATACACATCTGAACAAGCAAGCACTCATATGAAAACATAAACAAGATACAAGTGTCAGTAGGTTGCATAGCCCAAAATATTAAATTAGCAAGATACAAATTAGAGTTTATCCCAGAAATTAAGAGATGAGGCAACACTTGAAGCTTTATTAATATAATTCACTCTCTTAAGAGTTAAAAAGAAAAAACCTTAAAATTAAAATCAGCAATTTAGCTGGAAAAACTAAAACTAAATTAAAAAGATAATCAACAAAATATGAAACAAGCTGACCCCTGAGAAGTGAAGTTAGGGCATAGAGATTTTTTTATTTATAATTCATCCCCTTCTGGTATTTGTTGATTTTTTTCCCTTATTGACTATATTTTACATCTTTAAAAAATATATAATAAGCATGTCTTAGGTTTCTTGCCTTGTATATGTTCTCATGACCTCTTTAAGTAAAATGAGGTTTATAGTCTTTGTGTGACATGTTGATCCTACTGTTTTATGTTGTATGTCACCCAGCAAGGTATAATCCCAAAGTGAATTTCAAAGTTTCTTAGGTGTTTTGAATATGACCCTTTTCCTGCTGAAGCCCCTATATAGATACCAGGCTGGTGGAACCTATGGCTAAGGCACAAAGAGTGAGCATTTTTCTATTGACTGCCAGAGGGCCAAATGTCATTACTATTTGTTCCTTTCTGCTGAATAACTCATTTTTACCTACTCAGTAGCCTAACTTTGTTAGTATAATCTACAATCTGTTCTTCCTTCTCGCAATTCTCATTTATGATAAAGCTGCCACTGCACCCATCTTGTTGTCCTATCTCTGGCTTGACTTACATATTTTGACGCAGTCTCCACCCATTTCCCACTTCATGTTCTAAATGGATGTGGCCCCATTATCCTGAATTGCTTCCCCATCCAAGTTTTGCTCTAATCCTAATGAACTCAATCATGTAACTCCCGAGTTCCCCTGCTTAACTTCAAGTTCCATTCAAATTAACCAATCCAACCGGGCCATGGAAAAGCCCTCCTAGAAAGAGGACCCCAAGAAAGAGTTTGACCCACAGGTCTCTCTCTTTCTCTCTTGCCTTACACCTGCTGGATAAACACGAAATCCTGGGGGAATCCCTACTTCCCACTGGCCCCGTGAGGCATACTGTCCTCTTCTTTTTGAGTTCTATGAATAATAAACTTCATTTTTTCAGCAATCCGGTGTGAGTATCCCTTGCTGTACCACATTTGTCTACACCCAACCAAACTTATATACCTCATTTAACCAATTACATCACTTTCACATTTTCTATTTCAAAGTAATATTTAAGGCTCAGCGCTGCAGCTTTGCAATCCCAGCACTTTGGAAGGCTGAAGCAGGTGGATCACTTGAGGTCAGGAGTTTGAGACCAGCCTGGCCAACATGGCAAGACCCCATCTCTACTAAACATACAAAAAAAATTAGCCAGGTGTGATGGTGAATGCCTGTAGTCCCAGCAACTCAGGAGGCTGAGGCAGGAGAATTGCTTGAACCCAGGAGGTGGAGGATGCAGTGAGCCAAGATCATGCCATTGCATTCCAGCCTGGGCAACAGAGGGAGACTCCATCTCAAAAACAAAACAAAACAAAACCCAAGTAATATTAGGCTCTTACTTAATACTTCCCATTCATTAAACATATGATATCTGTTAATGACTCTCATAATTTATGCATTATCTTATTTATTATACATTCTTCCTTTTTCTATTCGTAACTCTGCTCAGTGTTCAAGGCATACCTCAAGTGAAACCATGCCACCTGAAGGCTTCTAAATCCTTCTGACCCCAGCAAAAATGGTACTCTATTTACTGACCAGTCTTGGTAATTTGTTTAAACTGGTGAAGCCCTTAAAGTATTTGATGATATTTCACTAAATATGTATCTGCCTCTTTCTCAAAGGGTGAACTTAATTTTACTCTTAACTCCTCTTGGCCCCTAGTCAGTGCGTCACTCATAGTTGGAACTAACCTGCAATTTTGCAGTGTGTTAATGCTTAAACATATAGTTCATGGTATACCTACTTACATTTCCTGCTAACGCCAAATACTGATACAAGGAAATAAAATTATCACCGACTCAAGAATTATTACCTACAATTAAATGCAGGTCAAATGATCACATTTACTAGTATCACATAATTGGCAACACTATAATGAACTTTAACAGTATCGCATTTAGTATAATGCTAATATAAAGCCTCATTCTTCATTAAAATAAATCTCAGTTATCTATCCTTTCACCTACACATTCCTCAGTTTTCTCCTAATCTTTTTATATTGTTGTCATAGCCAAATTGCCACTAATGCACTTAACTGAAACAGGAGGGACTTACTTTCCTAACAAGGAAGCCATTGCTTTCAAAAAGGTCTACTTTTTAAAATAAAACAAGAAAGAAAAAGTAACTATTCCCTTCTCATTTTTATGAATACACTGTGGTCTCATTAGATATGTACTACCATATTTCTTTAAATAATTCAGGGACTAACAAGAGAACATCTGTGCAACAAAACACTACTACATAAAATTTAAATTCTTATAAATGAGTTAAAACAACACATTAACTATCATCAATATCACAGGATTAGTCAATTATGAAAATAATCATGCTCATTTAACGAAGTCAAATGGAGATATTCCAAGGATGTTGTCCAAGGTCATTGTGAATTGCAAGTGAAATCTATAGTCTACTTTCCAGAATCAATTTTGTTGCTAATTGATGAATTTAGCTGGATAATACAGTAATGACCTGGTTTTAGATTTAACTTTGTAACTATGTGGAAAGAAATTCTTACATGTCTTTTAAACACTTCTCAAATATTTCATTATTTTTGATCTTCAGTATTTTCCCCAACATGTAAGTTCCCTGAGTTTAGGGAACATATTTGCCATGTTCATTGCTGAATCTTCAGCCCCGGCATTAACACCTGGAATGCAGTGGGTGCTTAATAAATATCTTCTAACAGTCAAATCGATCTTGAAGCATAAACCGGGATTAAGCAGCTGTTTCTGTATCACTGATTATTCATTTTTTAAATTTCCTGAAAAACCTATTAAAAACGTGCAGAACAAAGTGGTTGTTACTATGGGACACATACACTGTGAATTGAAATGTATGCTTTGTCCCAGGGAGTTTACGACATGGTAGATGACCTAACGAATAAACTATAATAAGTTATACATACATTATGAAAAGTAAAAATAAGTACTGAGGGCATAAAAAAGAATAGTGAACAAAGAAATCAAGATTGGTTATGGAAGACCAGGTAAATGGGTGTGTCAATGGTGATGAAAACAAAGAATTGTGCAGACAAGAATTCCATAGAAGCAAAATCAACATGACATACTTCCAGACTCAAAGTACAAGGTGTGGGGGAGAAGGGAGAACACACAAAGATAATTATGATTTTAAGAAAAAAGGTTAAGTGTAAAAAGAAGTGCATAAAAAGAAGTTGGTTTGAATATACATGAAAAATAATGGATTTAAGGTATTGTGTTAGACCTGTTTTCTAGGATTCTGTTTCAGTTAAGTGCATTAATAACAGTTTGGCTACTATAACAATATAAAAAGATTAGATTTTAGGTTTTACTTTTTAATTTTATTCAAAAGTAGAAAAAGAAGCATATAAATTCAGGACCTATTATCATTTTGATAGACTACAAGACCCATAACAAAGATTTTTGGAAAACTGCATAAATATTCTCATTTGAAATGTTTTTACTGAATTTGCTAAGACTACAATAAAAAATTGGACAAAGGCCTAGAGTCGATTATTTTGGACCATACTGTTTCTAAGACCTACAAAATAAAATGCCAATATAGATACTGTTTTTTCTTTTTGATTTCAACTAAGAGACACGTTCCTGCCTGTGTAATACTATGTTTGAAATCTTACTTTAAGACAATTTTACATTCTCTGCAAAGCTCCTATTGTTGAAATTATATTTAAAATTGTCTCTGAATCCTTTGTTATATATTTTTAGACAAATATAAAAAAGAAAGCAATATACTCATAAAGCAGTTTCAATTCACAGTCAACATAATTGTGTGACTATCTGAACTAGTTTTTAATCCTGTGGGTTTTTCCTTACATGTAAAACTATTGGTAAGGCTATCTCCCACTGTTAATTATGCTTCTTCTTGATCACTAAAGGTGGGTGAGTGGACATGGGCATCATAATCAAGCCTGGAAGAAAAATGCTGCTTTACTTCTTTGCTAGTGACTTGCTCAGCGAGCTATGAAGACCTGTTGAACTCTTAACCATGTCCCTTAAGGCTGGTGCTAGAGATAATGATATTATGCATGCATATTGTTGACATTTGCTTTCAAATTACTCTACGATTTTTAAGAAGAAAAAATGTACTAGAAAACTAGGAAATCAAAGATAATTTGATTTTTTGAAACATGTAAGATGTAATTTTTAGAATATATTTTTATGCCATAAAACATGGAAATTATGGAATGTGAATGTCTTGACTTCACTGAAATAAATAATCAGGAAAGTAGAGTAAGCTAAGAAGCTGCGGCATGTTTTCTTTCTAGAACACTTTTAAAATGTAAACTGCCTGTTACATTTCTCTATTGTATAATCATTATAATATAAATTTTCCTTACGAATTAAAAGAAAAAAGAATTTAACATATACATTTATAATTTTAATTTGTCCTCCTCAAATTTAGACATCTTCCACACTGTCATCTCAGTGGATGACTTGAAAAGATGACTTCAATAAATCCCCTTGCAATGAGTTAGTCGTCCATGCATTTCACTTTTGAGCACCTGTGTCCTTGTCAGTCACTGACATATGGAGACAATGGACATTTGATGGTGGGGACCTGTGATCTGGATCTTTATAATTAGAAAAGAATTTACCAAGTTGAGAACACATTGCAAGTGGACAGCATCATTTCTCTGGAGACAGAGAGGTGGAGAAAAGAAAATCCAGTCTATTGAGAAGCAGCAATTGAGTTGTATTGCCTTACAGTTTGTAAGACGTAATTTAGTAGAAGATGAATTAGCAAAGGTAAAATTGCTCATATCTTACCAGCATTTCAAAACATATATACCTGTATAGGGATCCTTACATATGTGACAGTTCTCTTTCACATAAGAAATACTACTTTGTTTTCTGGGGTGCAAATGTTTTAAAAGGTCTGACCCTTTGAAAACAACTTTTTAAATTTTCTAACGTCTATCTTCTGGTGTTTGTAAACAATAGCTTGGGAAAATTCAGAGAAATAATTGAAACTTTAAAATGTTAAAATGTTGATCACTGCAAATAAATTCAATAAAAAAAACTCCTATGTTCATTTTTGGGTTGCTGCCATTGCTGAATGGTCTATTTTTGTGTTTTTATTAATACTGTTGACTAGCTACAACAGGTGACATTTATATCCCCTTAGGCTGTCCATTAGCCAAATGAAGGGCCATCTGGAAAGGGATTCTGTTCTTTGAAAAATGTGACAGGGCTGATGGCTTTTTAACTGCTAGTCATCTATGATTGCCGGTAAACACTGGAAATTAGTGTTGATCCCTCAGAATTAAGAAGTTAGTCAAGTACTTAGAAATGAAGCAAGAGAAACACCTTTTAACCAGATGTCCACATCAACTCATGTTTAAAAAAAAAAAAAGAAATACACAAAACCTGCCTTATGTTTACTGTTATAAAAGGCATACATCAACAATAGTGAAAAATAAGGCAGTTATTCTTGGTGACTGTAATTTGATGGATATAAACAGTTTTGTGGGCTATACCTTGAAAAATTTAAACTTGAATAGATACCTGATACTAAGGAGGAAAACGGCATATTCATTAAGATACAACTTGTTGGCAATTTCCCTGAAGTGCTGTTTTATAATTTTGGCGCTCAGATGAACAGAAGGAGATGGTTTTGATGGCTATCCCTCAACAGCAGTTCACTGAGAGTCTTTTCATAATCACAATTTAAAGGGTCTCTAAAGCATCATGTTAGTGGTGCATTTTTGGGCAGCAACCCAAAAATAAAGGATCTTAGTGGACATTTTCACTGAGTACCTTCATTATTCAGATGAAGATTATGGATCCCAGAGGGTTTGGGTAACTTCATCATTTGCAGATATTCAGTGGCCACAGTGAAGATTTCTCTTAAAGGAGAAGACTAAAGAGATTTCTAAAGGAGAAGGCTAAAGAGATTCCTATTACAATGTTTCTTCCACTGGTTCCTGAATCAGAGGCCAGAAGAACTATGGTGGGTGGGTGGGTGGCTGTGTGTGTGTGTGTGTGTGTGTGTGTGTGTGTGTTTGGAGTTACTCTGAGGGTTAAATGAATTCGTAGAGATCCTATCATTCTGTGTAGCTTAAATAAAGTGAGTAATGAATCTTAGGCATAATGTATCTTTTTCTTATCTTAAATTATAAATACAAATTCATTCAAACATTTTACTTTACGGTTGCTTTATCATTACACATTTTCATAATAAGAGTAGAGCTACTACTGTGTTGAAGTACAAGAATTATTTTTCCTTAAAGAATATTGATACTAAATCTAAGAACCACTTGGTTGTCTTTTTCTTGAAAAATTTGTCCTATCATTGCACCAATAATTTGACACTTATTTAAAATTGTATACTTTAATCACATCTACATTAGTCCTGTCACCAGTTCTGAAAGAAAAAGAAAGAAAGTGGAAAGAAGAACAGGTAAAATTATCTGCAGAGTATGGCAATGAGAAGGATGGTGAGCAAAACTAGAACTGTACAACTAGCATTAGTGGTGTTTGAACATTTACAATGCATGTTAAAGTTCAGTTCCTCTATGGTGGTTCAGGCTAGTCTCTTCTCACAGCAGATTGGAAACCATTCCTTTTCCTAAATCCTTTCAAAGGATTCTCTTGAAGGGATCGGGGGAAAAATGTCTTTAGAGCATCCTTTAGAGCCCTGTACAATCTACTCATTTTCTATCTTGTATCTCGTTACGTTCTCCCTTTTCTCTATATTATGAGCTCTTTCAGGGACCCCGATACAGCATGTTCATATAAGAAGTTCCTCTGCCTAGAATGTTTTTTTTTCCTTTTATTATTTACCCAATACATTCAATCAAATGGTGGCAAAATAGCTTTGTCCTCATGCAAATATTTTCTAAGCTTCCTAAGTGCATCAAACTAACCCTGATACAAACTCTCATGGAATCATGTGGCTCTTTTAAACAGTTATTTTTAATTTTTTTTTTATTTTTGGAGACGGAGTTTCGATCTTGTTGCTCAGGCTGGAGTGTAACGGTGCGATCTTGGCTCACTGCAACCTCCACCTCCTGGGATCAAGCAATTCTCCTGCCTCAGCCTCCCGAATAGCTGGGATTACAGGCATGCACCACCACGCCTGGCTAATTTTTGTAATTTATTAGTAGAGACAGAGTTTCACCATTTTGGCCAGGCTGGTCTCGAACTCCTGAACTCATGATCCGCCCCACCTCAGCCTCCCAAAGTTCTGGGATTACAGGCGTGAGCCACTGCGCCCAGCCAACAGTTATCACAGTCACGATTTTACATTTATCTATAAGATGATTCAATTTTAATTTCTGTTCTCTCTCAACTAGAATCTGAGCTCCCGGAACACGGAGACCATTCTAGTTTCTGTCCAGTGGGGTCAATGCAGAGCGAGATGAATGGATGATCTAATTTTATCCTCAAATCTACCTTCATGTAGCTATTCTATATTCTTATTTTATAAATTAGGAAACAAGAGACTTAGAAAGTATAGATTATACATGGTCACAAAGTAGATGTCCACTGAGCTGGAGCTTTTATTTAAATCAATTTATGCCAGGATCTGTATTTCTTCACACATACTCTGTAGATATACCCAATCACTTAACTTATCCTGCTATTTCAAACAAGGGTCTCATTATATTAAGTTTATTATTTATATTTCCTGTGCTCCTTTCCAGTAAGTGTTAAATAATTAGAAGACATCATTTAAAGTTTTAAAAGTTAAAGCTCTTACCCACAGAAGATAATGGTAAAGATTATTTTGATCATTTTTTTCATTGTCCCTATTTGTATAATCATTGCAAAGTATTATTCAAATAGTACAGAAGTTACTGGCAGCAGCAGGATATAGGTTTATAGGTTTTTGAATAATTTATTTAAAATTTAACTTTAAACACTCACCGCAGCGATTGTCAGTTTAAAAAGTAATTACCTGTAATTTTGCCATGTTTTTGCAGCATGAAAAACGTTTTTCCTACCATCCTAACTTTTGTTGTATGTCTACTTCTGGATGGATAGACTAGAAAAGACTAGACACATTATACCAGTGTGCTCTGAAAGCAGTCTTATTGATGTTGAAGCTTTTTAAGGAGTTCAAAAAAATGAAAGTAATGGGCTTTGTCATGCCACCAGAAACAAAGTGGTTTTAGCTCTTAAAGAACTGCTTAGAACAACACGGCAAGCAGTACAATCAAATTATTTTGTCTGCTTGTCTAACATGAAGGCAACACTATCAACTGACATCCTGCAGCTCTGAGATAAGACTCTGGAGAAAGGCCTGGGAAAACTGTGTTTATCTTACAGGAGACAATGATTAGGTAATTTGGACATTTCATATTTAATAAAAACTATTTAAATCAGAAACCATCAGACCTGCACTGATGGGACTTACATTTATATTGTACCCTCTGTCTGCCTCCAAAAAGTGATTGAATCCTTTTCATTTTTAGGAAGTACTCTTTAAAATGAAGGAAGCGTGTTAAATGCTTGGAATTACTTTAAAATTAAACCATACAGCTGACATGAATAAAAGGGGACCTCCCAAAGTGCTCCGTAATGATAGGGAGAGCAACCAGCTAGCACAACACTTGACTTCTTTCTCCATAGTAGGTTTGATCTGCACTGAAATGAAAATATTGAAAATGATTTCTGGGCCTCACTGATATCACAAATCGTAACTTGCATAAAGCCATAGGAGTAATCAAAGATCCATTTGCGAGGTGATTCATATGTGCACGTGGCCATACAGGAAATGCTCACTACTTTATAATCAAGTCTGCAAACAGTTTTCATTCATCTCCCATTTTATTAAAGCTCTGGAAAGGAGGAAAAGATGGGATCAAATGTAGAAAAGAATGAGGTTAGAAAGCAAGGCAAGCTCACTTTTTAAAGTCAAAAATTGACTTGCTATATATACTCAATTTTCAAGTGAACTGTATGTCATAAAGTAATCATAAAAATGGCTTTTTGTTTCCCAGCAAAGGGCTTTTTGAATTTTCAAACCAAAATGTAAAATCGGCAACTTTGAACTCCTATGCTGAATAAATCATAATAATTAAGATTTCATTCTTCAAGAAATCACATTATATAGGTGAATAGAAGCCAAGCAAAACTTTTTATTCTTACTAATGAGATAGATTTACTCTACCTCTCATTTCGTTATACATTGGGATGGGGTGTGTGTGTGTGTGTGTGTGTGTGTGTGTGTCTGTGTGTGTGTGTGTGAGTGTGTAAATATCTGAATTCTAAGACACGTATAAGAATAAAACAGAATCAGTTTCCCTGGGTAAGAAAGACATTTGCCCAATACCATCTCAGCTTATAGCTTTATGCAAAACAGTACTTCAAGTAGCTTTATGCAAAAGAGTACTGCAAGTTTATTAACGATTTTAGCTTCATTTTAGGAGTGTCCCACAAGAATTCTCTGGCATAACATTCCAACTAAATGTATGACAGCAATTACTGCTGGCCTTCAGGCAGGAAAACACACTCACACAAAATGAGGCTTTATCCTTTGACATAATTATGTGTTGGTCCAGATTTTGTTTGTTTCAGAGCTGTAATTTTGTTAAATTATATCTTTATTATTTTTGGATCATTGTATCTTTTCTGTTAGACTGAGAAAAAATATCTAAAGTAGGAAGGTCAATCAGAATTATGAAATCATTAAAAATTAGAATCCTTTTTATAATTAAAAAAAACTGGCCTGGTGCGGTTGCTTACTTCTGTAATCCCAGCTACTCAGGAGGCTGAGGGCAGAATTACTTGAACCAGGGAGGCGGAGGTTTCAGTTAGCCAAGAACGCGCCACTGTACTCCAGACTGGGCAACAGAGCGAGGCTCTGTCTCAAAAAAAAAAAAAAAAAAAAGCCTACACAAAATGACTTTTGTATATATGTATCATATATAAATGTATATATATACATATACTATATATTGACTAGGAAAACAGTAATAGGAAAGAAAAGAAGAAAATAAGTGAGAAGAGAGAGCTGTGGGTAACTAGTGGCATTGTTTTCTTAAAGATTTTTAACTCCTGCAAATATAGATATAATGATCAATCTTAAATGTTTTGATAGCTTAGCTTTCATTTTCATTGCAGTTTTCACTCCCTATTGAGAAATTCACAACGATAGTGTTACATTCCATTGGCCCCTATGTGCTACAACTTTTAGGTTTCCCTTAAATGCAAGTAGAATTACTTATAGCACAATATCGCAAAAACACTGCTTAACAATAAAATATGAGCATCCAAATGATGAATTAAAATAAGGACTTGAAGAATGAAGATGCCATGGTAAAAACAGATTCATGGTACATATAATGAAGTCCCCTGAAAATCATTATCATAATTATAAAGTAGAACAAACATAGTTTAAACCCTCTCAACTGCTAATACAATAATAAGAGAGTAGGTTATGGATAGAGAAAAGCTAAGAAGTATGAGTACCATTACTCTTATCGTTCACCCAAGGGAATCATAAATCTTGTCTAGTGTTATAAACTATAGCTAAATATTACTTATCTTAATAATTCTCTAATACATTTAATCTGAGAATGATTTTTTCAGAACCAACGAATTTATCAATTACTTTGAAAATCTAAAGTGTTTCGTATTTATAAATATGAAGGAAATTTCAAAGGTCTTTAAACTGTTCAAAGATTAAGAAAATCTAGGAAATTTCTCAAAAATGTCATGGGTTTTCTTTGTCCTTTTCTTGTCAGAAAAGGACACTGGTGCCACCTTTTTAGAAGCCAGTTTGGCAACATTAATGACAATATAAAATTTGTCTCAGTAATTCCAGTGCAAACCCCATGAATACATAGGTGAAGCGTTACCTAATTTTATATAAAACTATACTAATGGCAACATTATTTGATGGAAAAATACCTGAGCAAGACTAAATTCTCAAATATACAGAAGTGGTTAAATAAACTGTGCTACATCTACATGAAGATTTACATAATTTTGTATTCAAAAGTAGATATTTGTATGCACTGATATGGAATGTGCCTTAAGAGCTATCTAAGGAAGGAAAACTTCAGGTACAGAACAGTATATAAAGTTTAAGCTGTTTTCTGTAATTAAAATATGTGTATATATTCAAGAAGAAAGAGAGGGGAAAAAAAACATACTAAGGTTAATAACTTTTCACTTTGAAGTGACCACAATGAAACTTTGAAGGGCTAGGAAGCATAGCAGAAAGATGTTTTTTTAATTATTATTTTAACACTTTCTTTGTAAAATGTAATGTACATATAGAACAAATATATAACAAATACAAGGTTTAACAGATGTTATAAAACAAATAACTTATCACCCAAATCAAAATAAATTTAAAAATACTACTAACTTAAAAGGTTTCATCTCAGTTTTCTTGACTGAAACCTCTATTTCCCTGCGAGAATTATTAATCTGCTTTTAAAATGATTTATTTACTTTTCTTTATAATGTTATCAATTGTGAAATGTATTATTTTGCCTTGCTTCTTTTATTTATCGTGATGTTTGTAAGATTAATCAATATTGTTGGTAAAAGATATTACTTACCCATTATAATGACTATTGATTCATATGTTAATATTGGACAGTTTATTTATCCTTTCTAACACAGAGAAATATTTTTGTTATTTCAAGTTTGAGGATAAAACTTGAACAAAGCTGCCTTAAGTATATTTGTATACAAACAACTGATGCATTCTTCAGTCTAGGGTGTATCTTTAGGTATGTATGTGTTAAGATACACATTATTTATAACTCGAATAACTCAAATTTTTTGCCGTTTAGATTCTCACCAACAATACATGAGAGTTCCTATTGATCCACATCCTCAGCAACTTAGCATTATCTGACTTTCTCTCTCCCTCTTTCTCCCTCTCCCTCTTCCCTGGCTCCACTTCCTCTCTGTCCTTTCTCTTTCCCTCCTTCTTTCTTTCCCTTTCTCCCTCTCTCTCTTCCTCCTTCCTTCCTACTAAACAAGTAAACAGAGTAAAACAATAAAATAAACTAAAAACAATCAATCAATCAAATAAATCTGTAATGCCACCTAAGTCAAATACTAAATGTCTCTCTATGTTTGGGTCTGCTTCTGTACACCCTATAATTTTTCCATTAGACTATCTTTGTTTCAATTATACTAATTATTCAAACTTTATAATAATTTGTTATCTGATAGAGCAACTCCTTCAAATTTGTTGTGCTTCCAGTAATTTTAAGTTAAATCCTCAAAATTAAAAAACAAAAGTTAAAAGTTAAAAAAAAAATTTTTTTAATTTTTTTGCATTTCAGCTGAAATAAAAAATTTCAGCTTCTCAAGATGCTTTTACATTTCTTTTGGTATATTTCTAAAATGTTGTCATCTTATTTAAAATTTTTGTTTTAATTATAATCAGAAAATTATCTGGCTTTATGAGTCAGTTTGTTGTTATTTTCTCTCCTTTTTAATATTAAAAAATTTATATGCCTTATAGGTGATATCTGGAATAACTTTTACATTTTGATTAGGAAGCAACACTTAATTTTGATTATGAAATACATCCAATTTCTCATTGTGATTCTACCATTTAACAAACTGAGCAATCATTCACTAAACTAAAAATTAAGTTTGTTATGGCTGTGTGTGTTTTCTTCCTTTTTCTTTGAGGATGTATTATCTCTCTGGCCAAATAATCCACGAATATTGTACTATAATGCCTTAGATTCTTCATTATTTCTGTTAAACTGGAATCTCTTTTTCCTAGATGATCTAATTTCTTTACTTTTCCCATTAATTAGATCTTAAAAACATCAATGTCATATTATAGTTTGCTTACTCTTTCCATTTTCCTCAATGGATGGAACCATGCTTTAAGAATCTTTTAACAATATCATTTTGCTTAATAAAATATGGTCAACATTTTTCATATCTGTATCCATGTAGCTGCCCAATTCTTTTTGACAAACACCAAATATTCTAAAGTACAACTGTACCATATCGTGCACAACTATTTTGATGTGAGTCCTGGAAACTCTTTTTAGTTTCAAAATTCATATCATGTACTGTAGCCAACAGTCTTCTAGACATCAGTTCTTCATATCAATAACCTCAGTGTGCCCTGCCATTGTTCCATATTTAACTTTATTTGAAATATGTAACTTGGCAATTTTTTTCTCTCATTTTTTTCTTTCTTCTTGTTGGGGGGGGTGTTATGCTTAAGATATACACACACATACTATATATGTTACATATATATATGTGTATGTTACATATATATATATATATTATTAAAAGACTATATTAACACACCTGAAATATTATCTTTCATTTAGGATGCCAAATAAATGCTCCCCCAAGGAAAAGGGTTTTTAACTATTAATTTCAGCTTCTATATCTAAAACTAAAAGATTTCCAAATATATATTTATATAGTTAATTTCATATAGTTAATTTCTTTCTCTCCTTTTTTTCTCCTTCTCTCCCTCCTTCTCTTTCTGATTCTCATCTATCTTTTTCTTGAGCAGTATGTTAATTGGAAGCTGGCGTGCATAAAAATATGGCAAGTAAGACATTTTTATGCCATAATGCTTTAAAGGTTAAATAAATCCTCTAGTAAACTTGCTTCATGCATTTAACTCAACCTTTCTTCCATGAAAAAGTTGATGAAACGGTATGTGGCAGATGAATCCAAAACACAAATATAATGATTTTTTTCCTGTCTCTTCCCATATTTAAAAACTACAAAAGATATCATTATTTGAGCTTTCTAAATAGTTCAGAATATAATTGTTTCTCATGCTAGTCAAGCTTCCACTGCTGTTGAAAAAAAAAAGAAAAATAGTCTACTGCAGCTTAGATGTAACTCTGACAGTCTTTGCTAGTTAAAATTGAAACTCACAGAGCATGACCTGTCATCTCTCTCTCTCTACCATGAATCTTTGCTATTACTAATTTACCGCAAGTAATATAGTGACCTTAGGGCTGATTAATTAGCTGTTGGTTTACATATTTTACAACATTAACTGTGAAAGCCTTCACTGTTACTTCATGGTTAGATTAACCTTGTTACTGTGATGAACTAGAGAAAGAGAAGCCTTGTTAGATTTTTTACATGACATTTTGAGAGGGTTTTAACTCACTAAATGAAACACAGGACTTCTATATTGTTTTTGAAAGCCTAGTTACACTATTCTTATTAACAAATATTGGCAGATCTTTTCATATCCCTCTATGATTATTTTCGCTTCCCTAACCAGTACCAATTTTCCTTTTCTATTACCACAACTTTTCTTTCATAGTAATTGTATTTTTAAAAATTTACTACTATAAGTTTTAAAGTTGGTACTTAGTCCCCATACAAATTCAGGCTTTAAAACAGACTATGTCCATGGTTTGTCTTAATGTATTCTCAGAGGAGGTCCTATATATTTTAAGAATAAAAAAATCCAAACAGCGTAAGTCTGTTAGTCAATTTTATATAGTTCATCTCTTTCTATTTCTATTATTGAAATAACAGCCAATTATTTCACTGGCTAAATAATTTTCTAGTGGTTAAACATCTTGGAAAACTTGATAAACCTCATGTCACAAAAATGTACATTTATTATGTGTTAACTTTTATTCTTTATTATTTTTAATTGACAAAAAATAATTGTATATATTTATGGGGTTAAAATGTGATGTTTCAATCTATTTATACATTGTAGAAAGATTCAATTAAGCTAACTAACATATCCATCACCTCACCAACTTATCTTTTTTTTTGGTAAGGGTGGGAAAAATTCTTTTAGGAATTTTGAAATATGCAATATATTAGCATTAACTGCAGTCACCATGCAGAAGAAAATGCCTACATATTTATAAATGCCTTTCTCATTTGCAGTGCTAGTGCTCACAAAAGAAAATTATACTTCCAAAATAACTTAAAATGATTAAGATGTAACTGGAGTACAAAAAGAAAATGACTCAAGAATAATTTGCTTAATTCCCTTCTCAACTTGTTCTGGGGTTTTTTAGAGCTCATTGATTATTCTTACCTATGATATTAAAAAGTTTTGTTTTTTTTTAGAAAAGTCAAATACTTAATTACTCGTAATAGACATAAAAGAAAGTAGTATCTTCTATCAAAAAGAAAAAAACATATTGCATAAGATCATCTACCAAGACACTTGATGATTAATGTTATGCTAGCCTATAAGAGCTCCCACATAGAATATATTTTCTTAGAGGTCTAATTAAAAGGAAGTAAAAATATTCTTGGGTCAAAATTAACATTTAAGATTTTAATGAGATTTTTCACTCAATAAATACGTGTTGATTGATCAAGGCTTCTTTTTCTTTTTAGACTTAAAAAGAGAGTCAAGATTGATCTTGTCATTTGTTTTGCAGCCCTCATATTGCTTCCTTTTACTTTGATTTATATCCCTAACCTGACTAGCAGTACATGAAAGTAACATGAGACCTCTGTGTAGTTGAATGGAGATGCTGTGCCCATATTTTATGAGAGAAGGAAGATGCCAGGATAGTGGTTGATGCCATTTCCATCACTGTATTTTAAACCATGTAATGTAATGTGTGTATTTGAGCATGCGTCCACTTTTATGTGTGGAATGTATTTGTATGTATCTATACGCGGTGTGTGCACGTGCGCTCCTCTGTGTGTGTGTGTGTGTGTGTAGTCTCCAGAAGCAAGTTCCATTCTCCATGGTCCCTGATAAGGGCTATTTTGTATCCAAAACTGTTTATGTCCTTTCCTTTAACTAAGTCTAACTTTTTGTGATATTCTTTCTGTGCAGCTTTAAAATTTCCTGAGCCCGATTGTGAAGAGGAGTGTCTTTCATCTTGTCACCTCACCACTCTCTTTTCCACTAATAACCACCTTTAAAGAGACCCCATCTGCACTCCCATGTTCAATACAGAATTATATGCAATATCCAAGATTTGGAGTAATCTAAATGTCTATCAACAGATGAATCGGTAAGGAAAATGTGGTACATAAACACAATGGAATATTATCCAGCCATAAAAAAGAATGAAATCTCTCATGTGCAGCAACATGGATGGAACCCCAAAGGATCTTGATTTCTAATCTCTTTTTGCTCCTGTCCCAGTCAAGGGTTGGCTTTATGTCTCAATCTTGTAAAAAAAAAGAAATTGCACTGCAGTTTCTCTGCATTAGGCTAATCATTTTAACCTAAATGATCATTTTGATTTGGCCTAAATAATCAATTTTCTAAAATTTGTATAGTTTCTAACTAGAAATGATTAATACATTTTGCTTTTATTTTTCCGTATTCACAAGGCATTTATTTGCCTTAATAAACACAGTACAGGAACTGAATACAGAATTATAAAAACACGTAATAATGAGAAGATACCATTTGTATCTTAAATGAATATAGGCTATACCTCCTGAATTTGTAAAAGATGTGCAACATCAGTGAAGATGGTTTTTAAAGAGCTCCCTTCTTTTCTGATAACCTATGTTTCGTATTTACTGAGAAGGCTATTTGGGAAAATTATGTATAATTAATTGGCTTAATACAGATACAAATTATTTATAATTCAATATAATTGAGTTTGTTTTTCTGTTTTTCGAAGACTATGCATTTTTAACTGTGTAGTATGAGATTACTTTCATTCTTCTTATTCTTATTTTGCTTGCAGAAAAAATACTGTGCCTGTCATATGACTTCGAAAACTTGAAGACTTTGATACTGTATATAAAAGTTTATAACCTGAAGATATATCCTTCATGTCCAAGTTCGAATCAATAGGGAAAATGTAAAGAATAAAGTATTGTCATTTAGATTAATTCCAACCTTTCTAAGTTTCTGAGTATATTTCTGCAAAGGTCAGCTCTGCAAGAAAATAATTAGATAAAGGTGAGACTTGTTAGCAGCAATATCATAAACCAAATTTTCTCAAGCCAGAATCAGCTAAAACTAAAATCAAGAAAACAAAATTATATAACAGTTTTAAATAATAGAAAGTGTTATTTGACCTTAGTCTCTGATGTTCATTAAATAGAAAATATGAATTACTCATATTCATCTACCATATAAATTTTTGGTATACAAGAAACGATTATTATCTCTGAAGAATTAATAAAAATATTTTCATATCCAAAGCATTTTAAAATTTTGTTAATTCTGAGCTTCTAGGCTGAATTGTGTTTGTTACCACACCATGGTAAGGGGCTCACCATTTCAGTGAGGAGTTCTATTATTTATAGACCCGTGTACCAGATTCTGACCATCTCAAAGTCTCAATCATGAGAAATTTCCTCCTACCTTCCTCAGGATTTATCAACTAATATTTTTGAATCATCCTGTCAGAATCGATGCGAAAAGGAAGGCCTGACAGCGTACAAGTTTTATGGGCTTTCAATTATTCAGCTGTCTGTCATCTTATGTGGAGTTTAGACAACCCAGATCAGATGAAATAATAAGTACCAGTAAGTAAGCCAAACGTAATGAGAGGCATAAAAAGCAAAAGAGTGTTAGGACCATACTTCTTGGTAACAGAAAACCCACACTAATTTATAATCCTAGGATGTAGTGTTTTCAAGTGGAATCACTCTATTGAGATCTGCAGTACAAATTTTACTAATTGCATTTGCACACCTGCTCTACCCTTGCAACTGTGGGTTTTGAAGCCTGGGGATATTTCTAGCAATCTTACCATTAATTACACTTCAAAATTATCTGATTGCATAGCACAATGTTTGGAATAACACATGAAGTGGGGCTTTGGCATGTCATGTTTTAGTGGAGGAAAGGAGTTCCTTCTTTTCCTTCTCAATGCACTCACCTCCTCATGCTACTGTCTTTCTGCCTCCTCTCTCTTTTCTTCACAAATTCAACTGCTTCTACCAAGACACTAATGTCATAATTTCTCAAGGCTCTATCCTAATCAATTTCTTCACTTTATCATATACTTGTCTCCTAAGAATTTCACCTGCACTCATGTCATTATCATCAATATATATCTTCCTAGAGATTTAGATTCATATACCCTACTAGCCACTTGAAGCCTTGTTTAATTATTACATTTGTATAGCAAGTTCAATGTTTCTAAAGTGGAATCCGACTGAGCCTATAGATTCCAAAAGATCTTTAATATATACTGTTTTTATTTTCTCTTGGAATACTCTTTCCACCCACCTTCCCCTAGTTAATTCTTACATATCTTTAATTGTATAGATTTCTTGATCTTAACAAGAGGAAATTCTCTTAAACTCTGACTAGACTCTGAAGCTTTCCTTTACCTGCTCTACCAAAATTCTAATTGAAATCAAATAATCACACAATAAAAATGTAACAATGATCTTTACCACTTGAGTGACAATGCCAAGAGGACTAAAACCATATTTATAAAGGCTCATGATTGTATTGCTATTATCCAGGATACTGCCAGACCAGAAGTAGATGTCTGAAATATGTTAATTAAACAAGAATGAAGGAATGGCAGAGTTACGGCTGAAGATTCACAGAAGAGAAATAAAAAGCTTAACTTGAATATCACTTTAGCTGGAAGATTTGAGTGAAGTGAAAATTGGGTGTTCTTCCAAACAAAATTTCATTTTGGCTCATCATATTGCCAAATCCCTTATAAAGTTTAAAGGAGGCATCAAATGAGTCACTTTTTGGAAGTATGGAATGACTTGAAAATGAATAATTTCACCTGAATAGTGGCTACACTGTCAGAAGAAAGTAAATTTGATAATATTGTTTTGCATTCAAATTATGTGTTTACTTAGAGACTGGGTCTCGCTCTTTTACTCAGGCTGGCATGTGGTGGCACTTGACAGCTTACTGCAGCCTCAATCTCTCTGACTCAAGCGATCCTCCCACGTCAGCCTCTAGACTAGCTGGGACCACAAGTGTGTGCCACCACGCCTGACTAATTCTTTTAATTTTTGGTATGAGGGGGTTGCTCAGGCTGGTCTTGAACTCCTACACTCAAGCATTCCTCCTGCCTCAGCCTCTCAAAGTTCTGGATTACAGGCAGGAGCCACTGCACTCAACCTTATGAATGTTTTGTGATACAAATATGAAGATATCATTTATTATAAAAGGCAATATGTCTGGTGAAAATTAACCCTGAAGCACATGTATAATAGTTTTAACTGCTTAATAGCAATAATCCAGTAGTTATGAATGTTGTAATTCAATCTAGCAACATGCACTTTGGAGGGTTTCTACCTCAGAAAAAGACTAGAAGCTCTGGACATATGGTTTATAATGTATCCTCAGCATACCTCCCACGTGGACTACAAATGGATCCAAGGTTTGTAGGAAATCCCTTGAGCACTGTCTTAGTCTATTGAGATTGCTGTAATAAAATGTACTATAAAATGAGTATCTTATTAACCCCAGACATGTATTGCTCACAGCTGCAGAAACTGGGAAGTCCAAGATGAAGGCACTAGCATATTCTGTGTCTGGTGAGGGCCTGCTTGCTCATAAATGGTGCTTTCTTGCTGTGTCCTCTTTGGGCAGAAAAGGTGAAGGATCTCCTTTGGGTCTCTTTTTCACAGGGACACGATGCCATTCATGTGGGCTCTGCCCTGATAACGTAATCAACTCCCAATTACCTCACCTCCAAATAACATCACCTGGGACGTTTGAATTTCAACATATTAATTTGGGGTAGGGGTTTGACAAAAGCATTCAGAACTTAGAAAATATGTAACATTTAGTCTGAAAGGAATTGCAATGGTAGTTCATAGCTCAGTGATTCTATAGTCCTCATTAACTCTTCCATAAAGGACTATAAATCTCATACTTGCAAGACTCATAAGAATATTTTCCTGAACTGACCACATGTCCCAAGATTTGTTTAAATCTACTTTTAGATATTCTACTTATCATATCACATGACCTAACTTTTCATTTACAGAACATGGTCATTTTACATGAAACTGCATTAAAGAAAGCAAACACAAAGTTATTGAAAGTAAACATCTTTGTAAGTTTGGTACTTAACAAAAGTAATGAAGACTATTTGTCTCTTAATTAGAAGGTAATCTGGTTTTAGGATGCCTTTGGATGACAGTATTTGATGTGATACATCAGAATGTTGGGCATTCTGTGGAGACATATTAGAGTTCACATGTCAGAAATGTGTGGCTATAATATAAATCCAAATCTAAAGGAGAGATAATATTGAAATAGAATCAGAATAAAATAAAATAGATTGAAATTATTTAACGTGACCTTATTAGAATTTATTCATTAAGAGATAATGTTTTCTCTCCAAAAAGGATTTCTACATTTTCATCAGGATTTTTGTGCTATTGATTTTGTTCTGAGCTAATCACTTTGTTGCAGAGGTCTAGATAATTTTTTGGCTGGGAGCAATTTATGGCCATTTTGGACAAAGGTACAAGTGAGTGAAGGTGGAAAGAATAAGCTTCCCTTATCCATGAAATAGAATCAGTAAGCAAAAGGATATTTGATGAGACTGAAGATACCTGGCTATAGTGTGCACAATGGTTATATAACCTACAAAATGCCAGTGGATAAGGATTCCAGACAAATTCTATAGCAAGGAGTTTCTTCTTGCTCTGCTTATTAAGGTCTGTTGTTATTACCAAAAGTTATCAGGGAAGGATATTTTGGCATTTTGTTATTAACTTTTCTGTGACTCTGTCTCTCAGTCCTATGGAGCTAGAGCAAATGAAATTGGGAGTGTTTTGGCTGGCTATATTTTACAAAAACCTACTTCCTACCTTTCTATCTCACTTTTAAAAGTATAAGAAGAAAATGACCAAAGCCCTTATAAACCAAAATATATTCCAGAATACTTCACAAAAACAAGAGGGAGATTTATGAAATTAAAAAAAAAAAACTCTTCTGAATTTAATTCTAACAACTGTACATACAACAAGTACTATCACAGAGAAAAATGAAATGGCTCTCTAGACTCTCTATGACTATTATACCACCCACGATTTTAATGAGAAAATAAATTACCATTTGTTTAACACAAAAATGTTTGTCTTTAAAGATATTTCGTCACGTGCTATAAACTATAGGATTCTTAGCATGTTACTAATACCAGAATTCTAAAGAATTTTGAGATTAACTAAACTGGCATTTTATCTTTTGGCTCCACCACTCTCTAAATGTAAGATATTAGGTAAATTATTTACTTTTTTTGTAAAAGTTATTTTTAAAATAAGATTAATAATAGTGCCCAACAGTGTTACTATGAGAATTAGATGAAGTAATTTAACATAAACTACCTATAACAATGCCTAGCATATATATACATAAAACTCAAACAGGAGTTATTTTTACTGTTCATATTAATATTACTGAGAGGATTCTGAGACAATAGTGGAGTCTGGATCTCCTGAATCTCTATTTAAAAGCAGACAAAGCTACTAATGGAAAATCCAAAACTCAAAAACAACTTTTAAAAATATACTAAGCCATGAACTACAAGAAGATAGGAAAACTACAAGACAATCTGAATAACATCAAGGAGTGCTAAAGAAAGCAGAGGCAAACAATGTGGTGTCAGAGGGACTTGAGAAGAGGAGAAACCAGAAATAGGCAGCATTTTTCACTGGAACTTGCCATGGGCTAATTTGAAAACTTAGGGTGTAAAAAGTCTTTGGTAAATTTTTTCATGAGTCTGGGCTTCTTTCCAGGAGAGTCAGGGCAAACATCTGGTAGAAATATCAAAATTCAACAGGACAGGGACAATAGATATGCTGGAAAGAGAAGGTAGATAGAAATGGGGATGGGCAAAAAGCCAGAAAAATCTCAGAAAGCAAGTTACCAAATTTCTGAACCTCTCACGAAAATGAAAGAAGGAACTCTGTGAAGGAAGAAGGCTAAACTAATTCATACCCTTTAAAATCTCAAGAAGACTAATTTTAATTAAAGATGAGCTTCTGAAAAGTATGGAGGTCACATTCAATGTGGAATAATTACAAAGAAGAAAGAGAATGTTGAGCAGAAAAGCATCCATCTAGGATGTATACAGAAAAATGCCCATAACGTAGATTACAACTCAAACATACTTCAAAATGAGCTAAAGGCTTGAAAAAAATGCTATAAAGTATAAATAATTACATACGTCACAACTAGAAAATTTCAGATACGTTATGGCAGAATTCCAGAGAGAATTCCAGACACAAGAAAAGGCTTAATTCAGAAGTAAAGACAGAACCAGAGGACAGAAACAAATTGAAAAAAAAAAAAAAAGACAGAAAATACCTTCAAAGAAGTGGAAACTGAAAATGAGAAAAAGTGTAAAAAAATTGTAATTAACAGAGATAAAAATTGAGAAAAATGACAAATATTAAAAATAGATTAAAATTTTTCAACACATACATACAAGAATATTTGAATAAAACCAAAGCCAGAAGCCAGCAGACTGCATACTAAGAAGTACAATTAAAAAAAAAAAATTACTGAGAGCTAAAAAAAAAAAAAAAAAAAAAAAAGTAAAAGCAGATATAAAAGGGCACATTATATACCTGTTAGTTTTGGCTTATAATAATCAATACTGCCATATATTCTGGTAAAATTAGTAAACTTAAAAACAAAGATAAAATATACAAAGCAAAAACTTTAGTGTCTCTAGGCAAAAATAGCAAATGAAAATCAGACTATCATAAGACTTTTGACAGGAACATTTTGTGACAGAAGAAAATGGAGCAATATGTTTAAAACATTCCTGGGGGGAAAATGTGAAAAAAGATTTTATATTCAGAAAAAATTGCTTTTGAGCGTAAAGGGCACGGATAACTGTTGACAACATGTAAGAACTCAGGCAACTTTGGTTTCATGACCGTGTCCTTAGGAATTTACTAGAGAATGAGCTTCAGACAACAATAACAATTGGAAAGACACCAGCAGACAGACTATTAGTGAGCATTAAATATAGAATCATACGTAGCATAAAAACTAAATGAAGTTTAAATTGAGTGAGTAGGATATATACTGGCTATACGCTATAATAATGTAGACATGAGAAAAGATTGTACACAAAAATAGAAATCATTTTCAATTATCTTATTGGTGTTAATATTCATATTGTAATATAAGTATTCTAAGCATGTTTTATGGGTAATGTAAGATAAAGCAGATCAAATGGTT
Organism: Cacajao melanocephalus; assembly: GCA_963573385.1. Lineage (NCBI taxonomy): Eukaryota > Metazoa > Chordata > Mammalia > Primates > Pitheciidae > Cacajao > Cacajao melanocephalus. Next base: position 115,297 of record CAUYLG010025073.1, on the reverse strand, counting down.
GCTTTCTTCAACAGATCAAAAGGGATAAAAGAGGATAGAGGTGAAAACTGTATAATTAAAAATATTTCAGTTTTAAAAAATTAAACAAGACTAAATATTAGCATCTAGAGATGTATTCTTTGATAATAAATTATCAAATGCAAGGAAGTAATTACCATAAAAGTCAGGATAGTATTTGCTTTTGTTAAGAGACAAAAGAAGGGGCTTCTGAGGTGGCTGCTGAAGTTCTATTTCTTGACCTAGGTGTTTGCTTCATAATTCATTAAGCAATGTAAAAATTAGTACTTCTGTAACTGTTTTTGTATTGTAAATTTAAATGCAAATAAAGATAAGTAAACACCCAGAACTTACAGCTTTATTTTTTATTTTTTCCCCAAGTAGCTGGGACTACAAGGCACACGCCACCGAGCCCGGCAGAACTTACAGTCTTATAACATGGATTAATATATTCATTTTTAATTACTGATGATGTTCAAAGAAATATATTACAATTGAAAAGAAAATATCTTACATATAGTGATTGTCTATCCAAGTAAGGAACTACCACCTAGGTGTAAACTTTTTTTTTCCTTTTCTTTAGAACTTGAAGCAAAATCGGAAAATCACTGTTTCCTCTTGCATTTATTTGCCAAACTGCCACGTATCTTATTGTTCAATGGAGTTGACATAAACCACAAGCTTCTGCAATTACGATGATCTCAAGTAAGACTGAAGAATTAAAAATTTCATGAATGTCCGTTTAAAAGGTTTGTGAGATGCTATCTTGATGATAGCGGGTCATTTCTGAATCACCAAGATTACTCTATTTTCTTTGTATTAGATTATTTGGATCAGTACCACTCAAGTCACTTGGATGATTGCCAATTGTTCATTACATTTTCTGTTACATAAGAGTGACCTTCTACTAAGTTAATTCTTAGAGTTGAGATTATTTTTCCATTTTATATTATTTTTGCCTTCTATCTTCCTAGTAAAAGAAGAAATGCATTTAATGGACAAAATATGTAATATCCAGTATACATTTTTAATTATCTTAAGGGTAAACACATTCTTGAATTTTCTGTAGAACAAGCAATGACTTGACTTAGTCACTAATTCCTTCTTTCAGTTCATTGCTTCAACTCTAATTTCATCCGTTTGAAAATATATTTTCTTCATGAGAAGATAGCTGCAAAATAGTCTCACAATTTCAATAATTTCAAAGAATACGCTCTTTTTCAAATCAATTATATTTTCCGATGCTAATAAAAACATCACATTACTTAGTTAAAAATAATTTCTAAAATAAGTCCAAATGTATAATGCATATATTTGCCTAGTCTTTGTTCATGTTTATATTCCATGACAGAGAACCACAGGGCTTTAAAGTCCTTAGTATTGTTGGTCATCAAGGATAGAAATGAAAGTTGTGTTTTTTCTCTGCATCTCTGGCAAATAGAGGTCTTAACCTTGAAGAAGCGGCTGTTATAAAATCTTAAGTGGAAGGAGGGGGATGTTTGTCCTCTACTGTCATATTTCTAGTCTCTGTTTAGAAAGTACTTTATAAGAAAATTCAAAATGTAAGCTCTCCCCACCCTAAGCCTTGCTCATTCTTTAACATGCTCTGTCCTCCAATATGATAGATTAAAGTATCTGCTCTGGAAGGGCAGCTGTGTTCCATCATGTAAGACTGATGCTCTTGGAATTTATAGTGGACACTCACGCATCACGATTATTGTGTAACTTACATGAATTTATTATTCATCAAAACAAATCACACATGTACCTCTTAAGTGACCCTCATTATGTGGGGCCTCCCTCGTTTTAGAGTCTCATTTATCTCTTTTCTGTAGCCAAGTTGCCATCTGGTCAGTTTATTGATGGCGATTGTTATTTTTACATGAAACCCAATTGGAACTTAACAGAAGCCAGTTGTTTTACATGGCTTCAATTAAATTTAAGATTAGATATCACTCGCATGTGAGAGATTTAAAAACTGCCGCAGCTGCCTTTAAATGGTTAAACAATTAAAGCAAAATCTCAGTTGTAGGGAGCAGTCAGATTGTTTCCATATGCATAATTGGAAATACTAAAATAGACGGGTGAACTGTCTTTTGTAAACTTAATCTTTTCCCTTTCCTTGTTAATAATTCGAGCATGTGTCACTTTAGACATATATGACATATTATGCATATCAACATAATCCAGAATCGTGTAATTACCCACATAGAAGTCAATGCCAGACCCTACCACAGAGCCTTGGACACTATGCATAATAACATAATAAATGCTGGTTAAATGCATAGTAGTCAATGGAACATGGAAATATTTTTCTCAAGAAAGGAAGACTCAGTTTTGTGAGACTAAAATAAAACTAATTTGTGAATAATTTACACTGGATAAAAAATACTCATATTTTTAGATTCTTACCTCTTACTGACTAAAAAAAAATGGCATAGGGTACTTGATATGCAAGTAGTATTGCATAGTACTTAGGTCACTGGCTTTGGAATTCAACAGAATCTATGTAAACAACTGTCATCTATTACCAGTCAACCTTAATCTCTCTATGTCTCAGTTTCTTTATCTAGATTATGGACACAATATCTGTATGGTAAAGTTTTGACTAAAGGTTAAAATGATAGTATATGCAAAGCTACTTAGTCTATGGGAGGGAAACTTCTTAGCTGAAAAGCCTGCTCATAGGAGATTTACTTATTGTTAAGTGAAAGTTACTGGTGGTATGGTCTAGCCGGGATCTTGACATTAAAACAAAAGGTATTTATTCCTCCTAAAAGCTTAGCAATTGGTACATAATTGAAATAATTGCATATTCCAGGTGTAATATGCAATTTCTTCTGAAATAGAGTCATAGTAATCAAATTTTCCTTTATTATTAAAGTTACAAAGATTATTTGAAGTGGAATGTTCCAGTAAGTGAACACTTGAAGAAAATGTTCGTATGTCACAAGCATAAAGGTAAATTGGGGTATACTTATAAAAAGATTGAGTGTAATATTTTTGCATTGGAATGTATTAACATACATGCCATTCCAATGTATTAATATACATTCCATGACAGACCAGTATCTGTGTCCTCAATCGTTTTCTCTAAAACCTGTAATGCTATTCTTGGGTATTCAGTTTCATTTTAAAATTGTTTTATTTTATTATTCTTATTTTTGAGATGAGGCCTTGCTATGTTGCCCAGGCTGGTCTTGAACTCCTGGGCTGAAGCAATCCTCCAGTTTCAACCTCCCAAAGTGCTGGAATTACAGATGTGAGTCACCACCCCTGGGCTATTTCTTTTAAGTTCACTACATATGCTTTCGGTGCATTGTTTTTCTTCCTTGAATTTGTTATAATTGCATTCAAATATTTTAGGTTCATCTCACAAATGCACTCTGAGACATTTCCTTAAAAGCACTGACAGAGGTATCTATTCTTGACTTTTCCATTTGATTAATAGAAAATAATCACTTTCTCACTCTCTCTGGTGCAGTTTGGTTAATTAACTGATATAGGCAGCACAAATAATTCCTACAGTAGTATACTTATTGTTTTAAGAATTATGTGAAAATTAGTCTCTTACTACATGATTAGATTTTTAGATCTGGTAATGAACAAAAATAGTCTTTCTGTGCCATCTTTTAATGTGTTTTTAATCACCAGCTAAATAACAAAGAATTGTCTTTTAAAATAATTAAGACTACATATCGAGTCTCCATAGGATGTCAACAATAAAGGGGTTAATGAAGCATCCAATCATCATGGAAACAATCAAAAAATGTCTTGCTTTAAACAACCCAAAGCAATTTCCACAATCTAAATGCATCTGTGCTAGAATAATTTCCATAGCATCAGAACATTTTTCATCCTGCAGAGATTACAAGACGAGAAAGAGGGAAGCTTACAAATGATGGCAACCTCCTATGTAAGTGGAGCCAAATGTTTAAATGAAAAATCTGTCAAAAAAAGCCAAGCTATTACAGGTTTACGAACCATGCTAAACATCATGGCATGACCTCGGTCATGGCACAATTTAGAACCATAAAAGAATGCTACAAAGAGAGATTTCCATTTACACATTGTATATAGCTTCTCATAATATTAAGTAAAAGCTTTCTTACATATTAAAACAACACCAGTTTTTCCCTTTTTATAATCCAAGAACAATTCAATGCCCAAATCAAATACCAATTTGTTGCATCTTTGTAAACATCTCCCATAGCCACGTATGGAAGTAATATATACCCTAATCAAATGGAATAAGTTTCTATTCAAACAGTCTGAAGATAAAAATTTCAAGAAAAATATTTTGATAGTACATACACTTTTCTGTGAATTTATATTAACTTGTCAGTATATTTCATTCATGCACAAGTTATGACACAAACACACAGTACTTGGAAGCTGGATTCAATTAGATATTATATTATTAAGCATGTTAAATAACCAACTGCCTTAGGTACTAGGCTCAGAGAGAACAAAATTAAAACAAACTCATTTGCTTTTTATCTCTAATATATTTACTAGCAAATTGTATTGGCAAGAGAAATCTCTATATTTATATGATAAATTAATAAATGTATAAAGAATCTCCGTGATCTTCAGTTTTCCCATCTGTTAAATGGGAAATATAACACATATGGTGTAATATGAGTTAATTGAAGTGTTATACATACTTTTTATTTTATATATAATACATATTATATATGTATATATATTGGAAATAGAAAGTGTGATAGGCATACATTATACATGTTTATTAAGTGATACTTAAAGAACCGTTAAATGGTATTAAAGCCTTCACTAATGAAGACAATACAATAAATACATTAAATGGTGACTTAAAAGAGGATTTTTCAGCTCCATGGACAAGAAGTAACACACAATGCTAGCCATCAATATTATCTTGAAGTACAAACTTACATTTTTCTACTGGACACCGTGTAGATGAAGAAAAATAGGTCAAATAGCAATGTCTAAATATAATTTTTTTGTTTTTTGATTGTATATACTTGTGTACTTGTAGATACTTCCTTTATTTAATAATTTCTAAAAATGCTTTTTCTTGATATTTGAATAAGAGTTGGTATAATTTCTGCTTATGATCAGGAGGGGACTAGAGAACAATGAAACATGGAAACTGAAGTTGTTTCCACTTAATGTCACTATAATCAACATGGAAAACCAATTTGCAGCCCTGAATAATTGTTTTTCCCTGATAAGTGAGTTGTTTTGGCTGAGTATACTGAATAAATGTTCAGCTTCATAGACTTGGTGCCAGTCAGCTCGCCTTTATAATAGGAATGGATTCCAGATTTCTCACAAAGGCCATTTCCATGGAGCGAAGAGTGAAATGAAGAGGGGCGGTTTCCTGATAAATTGTTGAAGAAACTGATTAATTGTTATAAAACTATTGTTAACAATGTAGGAAATGTGCAACAAGCACACGTAGCTTAAATACATAATTTCATTTTGACATTAGTCCAATTCATATGCTTTCTATCTGATAACATTCTTAAGCTTTGATAACACTCACCACTCGTGGGGATTATGGGCATTTTGTAAAACATAACAAACTGATTTATTTCAAAGAAGCAGTGAAAACCAAGGAATTCTTACATGAATGCAGTTTCCAAAATCTCACAACAAAATTATATCTGGGCTCAGATTTGCAATTGGAGGAATATATTTCATGTACCTAGTTTCTAAGATGAACATTTGTTTCCATATTTTAATATTTCTGAAATTACAACATACACATCTAGGGCATCACCTCTCCTTCCTCAAATACATGTTAATTCAGCAATATCACATAATAAAATAAATAAAATACACTGTGATTTTACAGACATATAATATATACTAGATATCAAATTCATAACATGTAATGTATTATAAATATATTGGCACATTTAATACATTATGTTAATGAATAACACATAATGTAAACATATTATATTTAAATATATGTAAAATGTAATATAGTAATATATAGGTGAGATATATAATGAATATTGTGTATAATTTGTAAATGGGTGAGACATTGCTTTTCAGCAGGACTGAAGGTCTATATAACATGATACTTTAATCATGTCATAATGAACACAGATGACAATCAGCTCTGTGGTTTAGATTTTCTATAACCAATCACGTTCATATACTCGGAGTTGGTAATCAACTAGTTCAAGACAGTAAATTCTCATCAACCATGTCTGAAGAGTTCACCTATTTAGCTTTCAGGTCATTCTTATATACTTTTTTTAACAGGTGACTCATTATTTTATTAAATACCTATGCAACAATCCTGCATGATCTGCACATGTACCCCAGAACCTAAAGTACAATAAATATACATATAAAAAAATAATTTTTGAAGCACACTACAAATGCAAAATGGAATTGTTAATGAGAAAACAAGTTCTGAAATAAAAGCTTAAAATGCACTTTAACCATTCATGTTTCATAAGTCTTAACAACAATTACAATAATTATTATGAATAGAATTGAGTATTAAAATATTATATCTTTACTCCCACATATCTTTGTTTAAACTACTCTACTAATTTTCTAATCCATTTGAAAGCATGGTACTTGCATAAAAATTGACACAGAATACAGAACCCAGAAGTAAAGCTGCACATCTACACCCAACTGATCTTTGACAGTCAACAAAAATAAACAATAAGAAAAGGACACCCTTATTCAATAAATGGTTCTCAGAGAACTGGCTAGCAAAATGCGGAAGAATGACCCTGTATCCCTGTCTCATGCCATATAGAAAAATCAACCAAGATGAATCAAAGGCTTAAATTTAAGACCTCAAACAATAAAAGTCCTAGAAGAAAACCTAGGAAAAACTCTTCTGAACATTGGCCTGAACAAAGAATTTATGAGTAAGACTTTAAAGGCAAATGCAACAAAACCAAAAACTGACAAATGGGACTTAAAAAGCTTCCGCACAGAAAAAAAAAAAAAAAAATCGGAAGAGCAAACAGACAACCTACAGAATTGAAGAACACATTTTTAAACTCTGCATCTGACAAAGACTAATACTCAGAATCTATAAGGAACATAAATAAATCAACAAGAAAGATACAAATAATCCCTTTGAATAGTGGGCAAACGACAGAAACAGACGCCTCATAAAAGAAGACATACAAACAGCCAATAAACATGTGAAAAAAATGCTCAACATCACGAATCACCAGAGAAATGCAAATTAAAACCACACAGATACTTTATCACACTACTCAGAATGGTTATTACAAAAATGTCAAGAAATAAGAGATGTTTGTGAGGACCCAGAAAACAAGGGAATGTTACACACTGTTGGTGGGAATGTAAATTAGTATAACCTCTATGAAAAACAGTTTGAAGATTTCTCAAAAAACTAAAATTTGAACTATCAGTTGATCCAGCAATTCCACTACTGGATAGCTAGCAAGAAAAAAAAAATTGCTATATCAAAAAAAAACATGTGCACTTGTATGTTCATCCCAGTAGAATTCACAATAGAAAACCATGTTATCAACCAAAGTGCCTGTCAACAGTGGATTGGATAAAGAATATGTGATATATATACATATGTATGTGTGTATATATACATACATACACACACACCATGGAATACTATGCAGCTATAAAAAGAACGAAATCATATGCTCTGCAGCAACATAAAGGTGGAGGCCATTATCCTAAATGAGTTAATGTAGGAACAAAAAACCAAATACTACATATTCTTACTAATAAGTGGGAGTTAAACACTGGGTACTCATTCCTGGCATAGAGACAGAAACAACAGACACTGGGGACTTCAAAAGAGGGGAGAGAAGGAGGGAAGAAAGGGTTGCAAACTTACCTATCGGATAATGATAATACTTTCACTATTTGGGCGATGGGTTCAATAGAAGCCCAAATCCCAGTATTATGTAATATACCCATGTAACAAACTTTCACATGTACCCCCCGAATCCTAAATAATGAAAAATAGTAGTATATAAGTAGTACACGTTTAAAAATGCATTGCATTATATTTTCATATTTCTAAAATACTTAGGTATATTTTATCCCTTTTAGTCTTTTCAGTGCTTATGATTCTGTTTGACCAACACACACACGAATTTAATTGGTATATCTGTAGTTTGCTAAGTTATGAAATCTGAAGATGACTCACTGAGTAAGTAAATGAAGTTGCTGAATATTAACTGACATGAGATTTATAGGCATTTCACCAAAGAATATTTAAGAAATTTCTCTTTTAATGAATTACTAAAGAATCACAACATATAATTACGTTTGTAGGCTTTAATCAGGAACTGGAGAATATATAAGATTTAATGGCAGCTATCATAATGAATTTGGGAACATGCTGTACATCTGAGGTTTTCAAACATGCAATTTTATAAAATTCTATTAGTTGATGCATGTCATAGAACATATATATGTATGTATATTAATATATATATTTCTGATGTGTAAAGAAAAGGTTTAAAAAGAAACACTCCAAATTAAACAAGTAGTAAATATTTACATACTTTTAAAGTAATAGAATTATTGTTTTATTATAGCCATTTTAAAATCGTTAGAAAACAACTGTACAGCTCCCACCCCACGATATAGATATAGTAATGGAAATTTTGAATATTTGAGTAGATGATTCCATAATTAGAACAGATTTTTCAGGGTGAAAAAATGAAGTATCGTTGGGGAAACTTTACAAATATGAAATTATCAGATAGCTCAATGCTGGTGAACATATAATAATCTACCCAGCAGACAGTGGAACACAGAGGTTAAAAAATACAGGCTCTGATGATCATCTGCCATTGAACTCTCGACAGTTTATCAGACTTTCAGTTTCTTCATCTGTAATATCATGATAATAATTCAATAGAATTCACAGGACAGTTCTGAAAACTACATATTAAAAAAATGCTGACTAAATTGGAAGTGCCTAATAAATACCAGCCATCGTTTCTGTTTTGATCATCTATTTCACACAGCTATATGCTAATACAGCTATTACTAACATTGCTTATCTTTCATCTCTAACGATGGTAATAATGGTGATGATAGTTAGTAGACATATTGCATTTTCCAGAATTCTGGTTCATTATTATAAGAATCAATAGATGAACGTTTCTGTAAATGTATAGTTCTTTTGAAGACATTAGTTAGCTAATTTTAATTTTATGCACTTTTCTATTTTGTTTTCTGTTTATTACTTGGTCACTAAACACACCTGGAAAAAAATGACCAAAAGACAGAGAGAAAAAGAAATGTATCGAAGATCTACAGGAGACCTACATCCTGGAATAAAAGAATAGAATTAGAGTTGCCACGAGTTATTACTATTTCCTAGAATATTATCTATTACAATATCTAAAATGTAAGACCTGATACTGGTAGATTTATAAACATTGTGATCATCATTCTTATTACAGTCCTTGAGTTTCAATTTTCTATTATTTAGAGTTTTATGTTACGACAATATGATATCAAATTTTAATGTTATCTGAACATTACCTAGAAATCATGTTTTGTAATATTTTTAAAGTAGCTACTTATTTTGAACATAATAATAAAATAATTCAGGAAGAGACACACAGGAAACCTTGCTTTTCAGAAATAGCAAGATAATGTCTGGGATGCAACTAGTTACTGTATTTTCTGAGTGTATAACAGTGGTCCATTTCTCATAACTATATAGCTCATGAGTATTCAAGAGACTTCAAAATGTGGAGCCAAAATCATGTGTTGTAGAATGGTCTCTCCATGCCTTTGATGTACAAAGCAAATGAGCCTGAAATCATCAGAGAATTGCCATGACAGGGGTTGGACATATCTCAGCATGATCAAAGCATTCCAAGCCAATGACATTTGAAAGGAAATTAAAGCTTTCTCCACTGAGATTTAGTCATCTTCTAAACAGAATAAATGTAAGAACACTAAGATGGATGGATATGTTAAGTACAGCTAGCATTCCCCCAAACCATCACAATGGTGCTTCATCTATTAAAAAGTAGTGTTCACCATATCTGTTTGCATACTATGGAACTCTCCATGCAAAAGCTTTTATTGCTATTTTTTCACTGTTTTAATCTATTTTAAAATGAGAAATTACTCACTGAAAATGCCATTTGTTTGTCACTGTAGATAAGGGATCATTATGCAAACTTAAAGACAGAGTTGTTGAGAATTAATCTTTTATTTTGTTTGATGCAAAAAGTCCAATAACAACTAATATAACTCTCTAGCAAGAACTCCTATAATGGGCAGGGTATGGTTGCTCAAGCCTGTAATCCCAGCACTTTGGGAGGTTGAGGCAGGGAGATCACAAGTTCAGGAGTTTGAGACCAGGCTGGCCAACATACTGAAACCCCTATCTCTACTAAAAATACAAAAAAATTAGCCAGGTGTGTTGGCACACTCCTGTAGTCTCAGCTACCCAGGAGGCTTAGGTAGGAGAATTGCTTGAATGCAGGAGGTGGAGGTTGCAATGAGCCAAGATTGTGCCATCGAACTCCACCCTGGGTGATAGAGCAAGACTCCATCTCAAAAGAAAAAGAAGAAAAAAAGAACTCCTATAATGAAATGTAATGACTTAACATGTTTTAATGATTCAAATGACAGTAATTACTTATCTAGGACAATAACCAAAGTGCTAAAGGATATTGTTATCCCTGACATGATCAGAGGTTAAAAGGACAGACTGAAAATTCAAAGCTTGCATTTGCTTTGCAAAGCACATCTTCAAGTGTTCTCTAATATTCGGAAAGATCATTCATTCTGCAATGAACTAAGCGTTGAAATATTCTCAGCATAGGGACAAACTAAGCATTGAAATATTCTGAGCATGTTGATTGGTTTAGAAATGTGAAACAGTACAAGGAATATTATATAAAATGGCCCTGAGAACTACTTGCTTTTACATATTCAAAAATAATTCTGTAATGTAATAAGCTTGTTCTAATTTAGTTTTGCAATGGTCATTCACCGAAGGCAAGCAGACTTTGTATAAAGCAAATACAGGAAAATTCTGTTTTGATACACTTAAGTACTCTGTCCTTTGGAATAGAGGTAAACATTATATGTTATGTTTTTAGTATTTGTTAAGTATACAGTTCAAGATTCACAATGAAAAACATTTTGGGCATTCTAAAATGAAAAATACATGATTGCACCTAAATAAGATTTTATTCTGATGGGCACATAATTACAGAGACGTAAGAGGAGAAATACAGTGATCAGTACCAGAAATACGTGAGGCTCTTCCATGTAACAGGTGCTTCTATTAAGAAAAACAAGCTTTGCAACACGGTAAAGGCTATCAAGATCAGAACATGGTTGTATGAAAGGTCAATGGTATCATGGCTAACATTCCAAACTCTACAGTCAGGCTTTTTTGATCCAAATCTTGTCTGTGTCACTTTCTGTGTAGGCTTAGACAATAAAGATAACAGTCCTTTAAGTCACAGAGCTGTTGTAAGGATCTAATGAGATGAGCCATATGAGTCCTAGAAAGCAGATACATAAAATGAACAAGTCTAGAGCTCAAATGCACAACGTGAGGACTGTAAGTAATATAGTTGTACTGTATTTGGGAGTCGTGCTAAATGAGTAGATTCTAGCTGTTTTATCTACAGAAACAACAACAAAACAGATAACTATTTGAGATGATGGCTATGTCAATCTGCTTCAGCACATTAACCATTTTACTAGCTGTATACATGCCATAACATCATGTTACATACCTTAAGTACACACAGTAAAACATATTTTTAAAAACCTGAAAAATAATAAGCCCCTAGTAAAAATTTACAATGATTATTAACATTGTTATTTTTGCTACTGTTTGTATTTTCATGTTGATAAAGTTATCTGTATTTTGTATTTTTAACTTGGGCTTTGATAGACAATATTTTCCAAAGAAATTTGAGGGCTTAACCATTTATATATGATGAGTTAAGTAGTGACAATGGTGCTTAAGCCGGTAAACAGAAATGTGTAGAGTACTGATCCAGGCTCTACCTTGAATTGCAAACGTTTCAAAAAAAACGTGTTCTTAAGTAATTCAGTCCCTGAGTAAAATAATACTTTTCTGTGTCATTTATTTGTTTGTTTACAAAAGAGAAATAAGCTCAGAGGGATTAAGGACTGAGGCAAAGTTCCAATCCCAGAAAATGGAAGAATCAGGCCCAAAAGATACCTTGTGATTGCACATACTTTATATTTCCTAATTCTCCCAATTCTCTGGCTTGTGGTGTTCAAATATAGCAGTTCTTTTGCTATTCTTTCAGCAGCAGATCTTACAGGAACATCGCTTTGTTTGTCAGTTGTTAGTCTTTCAAACTTTTTTCAAACATTTTATCAGATACTGTGTTTGCAATGAACATTCTTACTTTTTTCAACTGACAGAGACATATGTGACATCTATAGTTGGAGATCTGCCAAACTTTTCACTTTTCTTCTTAGTAAAGAGATTTCTCAGGGCTTTATCTATACATCCTAATATGTGGCTGGCTGTTCTAAAGGCTTGCTGAACATGTATTTGGAAAACTCACCCATTCTACGTATCATATATCATAAACTACTTTTGTTACATGTCCTATAGTTTTACCTGTTAAAAAACCTTGCCATTGTGTTTTTTAGTTAAAATCGAGAATAGTCTGTTTGGAGACAGATAACCCTATTTAGACAGGAGGCAAACATATCTAGATAGAAATTCTTTCCTCTGAGGTTTGCTGTCCTGAGAAAAGTAGAAGTAATCATGTTGTGAGTTCAGAAATGTAGCTTAAAACAACACTTCAGTCAATGATAGACCTCACACATGATGATGGCCACCTAAGATTATAAGAGACCTGAGAAATTCCCATTGCCTCATGACATGGTAGCCATCTTAACATCGTAAGTATCATAAACACCACACATTATTCACTAGTCATATGAAATTTTAGTTCATATGATTATATATAGTACATAATAGATAATGGATGACTGTTATTTATGTATTTACTGTATCGTACTTTTTCATCATTGTTTTTAGCATGTATTCCTTCTACTTATAAAAAAAGTTAACTGAAAAACAGCCTCAGGCAGGTCCTTCAGGCAGTATTCCAGAAGTAGGCACTGTTACAGGAGATGACAGCTCCATGAATATTATTGCCCCCAAAGACTTTCCAGGGGACAAGATGTGGAGGTAGAACACAGTGTTGTAGATGATCCCGACTCTGTGTAGGTTAAGCCAATGTATGTATTTGTGTCTTAGGTTTTGACAAAAAATGTTTTAAAAATGAAAAAATTAAAAACAGAAAAAAGCTTAAATAATAAGGATACGATTTTTTTTACAACTCTACAATGTGTTTGTGTTTTAAGCTAAGTGTTCCTACAAAGGAGTTTAAAGGTTTTTTAAAAATTAATAAGTTTATAGAATAAAAAGAGTACAGTAAGCTAAGCCTAATTTACTATTAAAGAAAGAAAATAATTTTTTTAACTTGATGCAGCCCAACGCTAGTGTTTGTAATGTCTACGGTAGTGTACACTGATGTCCTAAGCCTTCACATCCACTCACCACTCACTCACTGATTCATTCACCCTGAGCAACTCTCTGACCTAAAAATTCAACTCACTGTAAGTAGTTATACACATATACATAGGTGGTACCATTTTAAAACTCTTTTAGCTACAGTTTTGCTGTACTTTTTCTATATTTAGATATGTTTAGACATACATGTACTCACCATTGTGTTATAATTTCCTACAGTACTAGTATACTAACATGCTGTATAGGCTTGTAGTCAAGGAGCAATAGGCTATACCATATAACCTACATGTGTAGTAGGCTATACCATCTCAGTTTGTGGAATTATACTCTGCCATGTTTGTGTAGTGACGGAATTGCCTAATGGTGCATTTCTTGGAATGTATCACTATCACTACTCAAAACATGACTGTGTTAGTATCTCCAAACTAATTACTCTTGTACTGGTGTTCAGTTATTTGGGTGTTACATTTTTGATCCTCTGCTAAATATATCTGAAAGATGCTGCTTCATGAACTTTGGAAATTTCTTGGCCATTTGCCATATCAAATTCTTTGCTTTATCTGAAAAGGATAAACTAAATAAGTTATTTCTAGAAGAGCATAGTACTCCAAGACTTTGACCCTCTTATTTCTGAGAGATTATTTCAATATTTATTTCACAACAGGAGGAAAAAATTAAAGCGTAATATATTATGCAGTCTTTATATCTCACACTATATCGTGAGAAATTTTGCATCAGTGGTTCTTGTAAAATATTTATTTAAAAATAGAGAAAACGATTTTAAAATTTATATTAAACCAATGAAGAGCCCAAATAGCCAAGCCAATTCTAAGCAAAAGAACAAAATTGGAGGCATTACACTACCCAACTTCAAACTATACTACAGGGCTACAGTAAGCAAAACAGCATGGTACTGGTACAACAGACACTTAGACCAATGGAACAGAACAGAGAACCCAGAAGTAAGACACACAACTGTCTGATTTTTGACAAGCCTGACAAAAACAAGTGATGGGAAAAGGATTACCTAGTCAAAAAATGGTGCTGGGATAACTGTGTATAGCAATATGCAGAAAATTGTAACTGGACCCCTTCTTTAAAACATATATGAAAATTAACTTAAGATGGAGTAAAGACTTAAATGTAAAACCCAAAACTATAAAATCCCTGGAAGACAACCTAGGGAATACCATTCAGGACATAGGCATGGCCAAAACTTTCATGACAAAGGCAAGCAATTGCAACAAAAGCAAAAATTGACCAATGGGATCTAACTACGTTAAACAGATTCTACACAGAAAAAGAAACTATGAACAGAATAAACAGACAACATAGAGAATGGGAGACAATTTTTGTAAACTCTGCCTCAGACAAAGGTTTAAATCCAGCATCTACAAGGAAGTTAAACATATTTACAAAAAAAAAAAAATTAAAATGTTGGCAAAGGACGTGAACAGAAACTTCTCAAAAGAAGACATACATGCTGCCAACAAGCATATGAAAAAATGATCAACATCACTGATCATTTGAGAAATGCAAATCAAAACAACAATGAGATACAATCTCACACAAGTCAGAATGGCTATTACTAAAAAGTCAAAAAATAACAGATGCTGGGGAGGTTATGGAGAAAAAGGAATGCTTTTACACTGTTGGTGGGAATGTGAATTAGTTCAATCATTGTGGAAGACAGTGTGGCAATTCCTCAAAGACCTAAAGTTAGAAATACCATAAACCCAGCAATCCCATTACCGGGTTTATACCCAAAGGAATATAAATTATTCAATTATAAAGACATATGCACAGATATATTCATTGTAGCACTATTCACAATGGGAAAGACAAGGAATGAACCTAGATACCCATCAATGATAGACTGGATAAAGAAAATGTGGTACAAATATACCATGGAATACTCTGCAGCCTTAAAAAGAACCAGATCATGTGCTTTGCAGAAACATGAATGGAGCTGGAGGCCATTATTCTTATCAAAATAATGCAGGAAGAGAAAACAAGATACCACATGTTGTCACTTATAAATGTGAGCTAAATGATGAGAACACATAAACACATAGAGGGAAACAATATACACTGGAGCCTATTGGGGGATGGAGGTTGGAAGTAGGGAGATGATCACAAAAAATAAGTAACAGATACTAGGATAATGCCTGGGTGATGGAATAGCTGGTACAACAAACCCCCATAAAACACATTTACCTATGTAACAAACCTTCACATCCTGCACATGAACCTCTGAACTTAAAAGTTATTAAAAAAGGAAAAAAAAAGTAATCTGATCTTTAACCTAAAGAAAAAAATAAAATACAGGAAAAGACCACCTCTCAATGCCCCTAACAAGAGAGGAAATGTGTGAGATAGATAGCATTTTGTTAACTATCTTGAGCATAAAGAATGTGTCAGGTCATTTTGTTCTGTGCATCTACTATCCAGATTATGCCCACAGAACTTGATTAGTAGGGAAATTTGGTTGTGACTGCCACAACTAATAAGCAAATGGCAGGTGGTGGTAAACCAAGATCAGTAGCATTCGGACTTTCAAAACAGTTTCATTCATACAGATAGGGGGAAAAGTGGATATATGGTGACTGATTTTCATTAATATCTATAATATTTTAGAACTTTGTTCAAAAATACTGATGGACGTCTATCTCTTGAGAGTCTGACTTTTATTCACTCAAACACCTAATAAAAAAATTTCATTAATTAATGTAGTACTTGGCAAGGAGAAGGGAGTCTCTCCTAAACTTCAGCCAATAATATTCATAAAAGAAAAATATTGTAGCCATCTTACGTTAGTGTTAGAATTGATGAGTCTGCATATTGGTTAAAATATTGATATTAAATTCACAGCAAAAGAAATATTTTTGTTTTACTCTTTATCTTTTAATTAAAGGCTGAAATGATTGCTCCCCAAATTATTCATGAATTATTTGTACAGACATATAAAAGAACATACATATATAAGTCTTTATTAAATAAGCTTATCAATTTCCATCTCCAATTTGAAAATCATTACCATGGAGCTAAAAATTATATTGCATCGTACTGTGCTAAAATTTTTTCAATCACTTATTCAAAAGTCTATAATATAAGCATATTCAGGAAGTGAAATGTCATAAAAGATGTTTTGAAAACATTATTGCTTAAAGCAAACTTTCTGAAGTGCTGAATTTTATTAAAATAAATATTAATTAAGAGATGCATTGTTCTTTATAATCAGCCAATTCAAATTCTTTTCTAGGCATCATTCATAAATTTGTTTTGAAGAATCAGGCCAATGATGATTATGTAACAAATGACATAAAACGTACTTCTAGTTATTTGGTTAGATCATAATTTAGCAATTATATGAGTTACTAAATACATGTGATTAAAATTGTTGAAAATTTTTAACTAAAATGCGTCTGGACTAAACACATACATCATGTCACCCTCTGGCTCAACTATGTTCATATGTGATCCACAGAGATGAGGTTATTGTCCTTTATTCATTAACTGGCTATAAAATACTATTCCTTATCCCATTTGATGTAGTAGCACTCTTTTCTTAGCTTCAGATTTTTCTCTTTTGACATTCATTCATAATGTGCTTCGACTTTGCTTTTAAGTCATCATTCTTGTTGTTGAATAAGGTGCTTTACATCTTAGTTTACTATGCTCCTGCCTAATAGAAATCCATATAAAATACCAAAAATAAACATTTGTATTTTACATTCTTTGTAAGTAAACAAACAGTTTACACCACTTAAAGAATATGCTTATTCTGATCTAATGTTATCAACTTTAATTTTATTTCTTTTTAAGTGTCTCAGTAATTTGTTTCTCAAAAATCTTTTAAGGCTGGGCAAGGTGACTCACACATGTAATCCCAGTACTTTGGGAGGCTCAGGCCGTTGACCAGCCTGGCCAAAATGGTGAAACCCCACCTCTACTAAAAATACAAAAATTAGCTGGGCATGGTGCTGTGTGCCTGTAATCCTAGCTACTCGGGAAGCTGAGGCAGAAGAATGGCTTGAACCTAGGAGGCAGAGGTTGCAGTGAGCCAAGATGGCACCACTGCACTCCAGCCTAGGCAATAGAGCCAGACTTCATCTAAAATAAATAAATAAATAAATAAACAAACAATAATTTGTTCTCACTAAGCTGCAAAATTCTCAAAGGATGCTCTTTAACTGATGCCCCACTAGCCCAGGCTAACATACATTATGCATTTTATAAATGCTGTTGACTGGGTTACATTTGGGTTGTGTTCCAAAATTATGTGCATTAATGTCTGTTGTTTGTAGGAGGGTTATAACATTACTTAGCTTCTCAGACCAGCAAACCTTTATTAACACTTAAGTTCCTGACCGAGAATACTATACTAACTGTATTCTGCTTTTTTTGTTTGTTTGTTTGTTTTTTGAGACAGAGTTTTGCTCTATCACCCAGGCTGGAGTGCAGTGGGGCGATCTCAGCTCACTGCAACCTCTGACTCCCGGGTTCAAGCAATTCTCTGCCTCATCCTCCTGAGTAGCTGGGACTACAGGTGCCTGCCACCATACTCGGCTAATTTTTTTGTATTTTGAGTAGAGATGGGCTTTCACTATCTTGGTCAGGCTGGTCTTGAACTCCTGACCTCATGATCCACCTGCCTCAGCATCCCAAAGTGTTGGGATTACAGGCATAAGCCACCGTGTGGTCTGTATTCTGCTTTACCACACTGTTCCTATGAGAAATGTGTTCCAAGATTCATCTTGGTACACCTACAATCCACTTCTCTGCTATGCATGGGCATCACTTTCTCTAATCTTCATTACCCTTTGGGTGGAGGATATTTGGATCCAGCAGTTTCTTTAATTCTAGGGTGGAGTATTTGAGTGGATCAATGCTGAATGAAGTTTGGTGGCACATACTGAGGCATGGTGGAGAAAGGAACAAATCTTAAAGACCAGAAACAGGAAGTGATAAGGTGACTGTTTGAGCTTTAGGTATTAACAATATCAACTATAATTTATAATGTATAGAGAAAGACACTTACACATACATACATGGAGATGAAAGACATTCTGTAAAAGAATTTTATTTTATTTTACTTTATCTTATTGAGACAGTGTCTTGCTATGTTGCCCAGATTGGTCTTAAACTCCTGGGTTCAAGGGATCCTCCTGCCTCAGCCTCCCAAAGTGCTGCGATTACAGGCATTAGCCACTATACCCAGCCCTATAAAAGTATCTTATAATTTCTCTAACTTCATACCTCTCATTTTAAAAACATTTTTCTTTTACATTTCTATGTGAAATGAGTCATTTTACTAGCCTTTATAGTTTTAGTTTCATAATTTTAAATTTACTGTCAATTCCACAAATCTTGATATACATAATCTTTAATTATAAGATCTGGACTCACAGGAGAAACACATTTGCAAAACAATGAGTACAAACAATTTAAATAATTTTTTGACATATGACAAAATGTTAGAAATTAAATACATTAGAAGTAATTAACAGAAAAAAATCTAATGAGAAAAAAGGATACGATAACTCTGTAACCAATTTTCTTAATATCAGTAAGTATTTAAAAAAGACACAAAACACCATGAACTCTGGCCTCAGATATAGTTAGGCTAGTATTTTTGCTTTCCTATTCCCTAGTTTCATGGCCTTTCACAAGGAACTTTTTAATGTTCTGATTAAACATGAGTATAATGAACCTACCTCAGAATGTCATGAAATAATACATGTAAAGAGGAAGCGCCTTACTTCATGTAAAGGTGTAATTTCAATAAATGTTGGCTGGAACTATAATGGATATTTTGGCCTTGGGAAATGATATATTTACAATTGAATTAAATTTCTTTATATTCACTTAAGCATTTAGGCAGATATTCAAAATATGTATTACAACAAAAATTAAAGATTCCCCCTTCTTCCTCACATAATCTTTCTTTATAGAATTTCTTCTTTAGAGATCTGCTGCAGTTATTTAGGAATCAAATTCATCCTCTTTATTCTGCTAATTGAAATGCTATATTTGATTATTATCCCCAGAAACAAACCATAGTCAACGTATAAAAATTAACGTTAGCTAATTGCTGACTGGCTACATTTCAAATGTGGTCCCAAATGGGAAGACTGCCTTTCACACTTTGAAGTGTACATTTTCATATGCATAATGCACTTATCATAGAGAAGTTAAAACAGACCAGGAAATAGCCCTGACTCTGAGCCACCAGCAATTTAATATCGACATCCCATGACAATAAGCTCTAGTGAATTAACAATGCAGTAGAAAACCTCTAGGACACCATGCTCAGTCCAATTATGGCTTTTAAGAAATTTCCCTTCTTCTCATTTACAACTACAGGTTTGGACTACATAAGCTCACCTACCTGGCCAAAACCAATTACGTGCACTAGATACTTAACCCACATTGGACTAACCAAGTTTTCTTTTCAGATATTTTTGAGTTAGGTCACTGGGGTTCAATTCAGTTGGCTGATGGTACTAAAAGGAGCAAAATTCCTGTTTTGAACAAGCAGTCAAGCTCATTAACAAAAACCAAAAATAAAAAACAAAGCAAAAGCAAACCAAACAGAAAACAGAAAAGAGAAAGTCACTCTATGGTGAGATAACAACAATAAGCAGAGACAGTAAACACAAGAGATTTGGAGTATGCCAGGGTTACTAGTGAATTTCCATTTTCTGGTGTCAATCCTACTCAATCTAAACCACACCTCTGGCCAGGCACAGTGGCTCACACCTGTAATCCCAGAACTTTGGGAGGCGGAGGCGGGCAGATTACAAGGTCAAGAGATCGAGACCATCCTAGCCAACATGGCGAAACACCGTCTCTACTAAAAATACAAAGAAATTAGTTGGGCGTGGTGGCATGCATCTGTACTCCAGCTACTAGGGAGGCTGAGGCAGGAGAATCGCTTAAACCCAGGAGACGGACGTTGAAGCGAGCCAAGAGAGCCAAGATCCTGCCACTGCACTCCAGCATAGGCAACAGAGTGAGACTCTGTCTTAGGAAAACCAAAAACAAAACAAAAAAACACACTTCTTTTATTTAGGTAGTGGGAAACATCCTGTATCTATGAAACAAATGAGTGTATTAATATAAAGCAACTAGCTATGTTAAACCTAGTCTATGCCATAATTCCCAAGAAATTCTTCTAGAATTCCAGGGCTTTTACAATAGTATATTTTTCTACTCATATAAATGAATTTCATGAAAGAAAATATGTGGATTTGAGGATTACTCATGGAACCATGATCTGTGAAGCATGTTTTAAATAGCTTCCTTAAACTTTGTTTTGATCATAAAATTTTCAGTGGGCTTCCTACTTGTAAGTCAGTTTTAACTGTGAGCTATTTCAAAGTAATATATATTAGACATGTATACTATTGATCTTACTAGAAATAGATGAATTTTTAAAATGAGACAGCTATGTGAGTCATAAAATACATGCTAAATAATTGACGGAATTTATAAACTTTTACTTTCTAAGAAATAAACCATTTAATTAAGAAATCTGCAATTGAGACATTCTCCTAAAAACCAGACTACAATTGCTTCTCTGACTTATATATTTTAAAAAAGCAACTTTTTCATGACTTTATGCCTTATTTTTCAAGATGAAACTTGAATCAAAATGTTTCCTCACCACTTGAAATAACTTTAGTTATTTTTATGGTTGTTTATTAATTATGCTCATATAACAAGGACCCCTCCATCTATTTCATGTTGCCTATGCCCAGTGGTTCACATTACATGTTAAGAACACATATTTTGCCCTATACCACCCACCTTACTTTATAGTATAAAACATATTGTTTTAAAAAGAACATATTATTTTATTTGCTATGAAGAAAAACGTGAACATATTATTTTATTTGCTATGAAGAAAAACGAATAAATCATTACAATCCAGACAAAATTAGTTTATCAACATGTAAACATTGTATCCAATTTCCTAGATATTTCTCTAGCATTACCTCATTTGGAAACGCTCTCATGGATGAACCCTTTTGTAAATTAAGACAATTTGAAGTCAGGCTTGGGTAAGATTACTTTGACCTTGTGATATTGGGCCTTAGCTTTCTCTAATTTGAATGTGATGAATTTAAGAAAATAGTCATATTTTTCTAGCTTTTCTAATTTAATGTCTTTAATTTTCTATTAAGTAAATTATGCATGGGTTTATTTATTAGAGGAAAATATGTAAATGCTGAGTAGACCATTTACCTGAATCCTTAACACCCAAAACCTTTTAGCAAATAATAACATTGCCTTGCACATCAAAAAATAGCAATTTTTCTTTCCAACCATTTTTATACCCATTATGTGCTTCTTATTTATATGTTCTTCTTTTTCTTTGAGATACAGTCTCACTCTGTCACCCATGCTGGAATGGAGTGGCACAATCTTGGCTCACTACAACCTCCACCTCCTGGGTCAAGGGAGTCTCCTGCCTCAGCCTCCCAAGTAGCTGGGATCACAGTCACCCACCACCACGTCCAGCTAATTTTTGTAGTTTTTAGTAGAGACTGGGTGTCACCATGTTGGCCAGGCTAGTCTTGAAGTCCTGACCTCAAGTGATCTGCCCACCTTGGCCTCCCAAAGTCCTGGGATTACAGGCGTGAGCCACTGTACCTGGTCTTATTTGCATATTCTTAAGAGTGAGATGGGTCACAGGAATATTACCTCTATTTCATTATAAAGAATACTAGTCTCTGGAGAGATTAAATGATATTTGAAGGTCACACACCTAGCTACAAAAGAGCTGTATAATATTTCAGTCCCTCAAGTGATAACCTCATTAGCTCCACAGAATCAATGTAAATTTAGTAGGAAGGACATCCCTAGCCTGCCAAGTGAGGTACTGGGAGAACATTTGAGTCTTTCTCAAAAAAAAAAAAAAAAAAAAATTGCACGCATTTTTCTTCATCCTTAATCTCACCTCGACTCATGCATTTTATATTTCAATGGCTTCAAGTTTGTCTTTCCTTCTTCCGTTCTTTTATTCTTCCAGTGTATTGACCGTAATGACTTTATTTATATATAACTCACATGCCAAACCCACCTTAATAATAAGAGCTAAGTGACTTTCCCACAGTTACATAACTAGTCAATTGCATAGCCCCGAGCAAAGCCATCTTTTATGACTCTCAGATTCGTGAATGAAATCATGAATTCTCCAAGAGTGTTATTATGCATCTCTGTAGTATTAAATC
This sequence comes from Cacajao melanocephalus, assembly GCA_963573385.1. Taxonomy (NCBI): domain Eukaryota; kingdom Metazoa; phylum Chordata; class Mammalia; order Primates; family Pitheciidae; genus Cacajao; species Cacajao melanocephalus. Next base: position 92,527 of record CAUYLG010025073.1, on the reverse strand, counting down.
TCAGCACTTTGAGAGGTCAAGGCAGGTGGATCACCTGAGGTCAGGAATTTGAGACCAGCCTGGCCAACATGATGAAACCCTGTCTCTACTAAAAATACAAAAATTAGCTGGGTGTGGTGGCACATGCCTGTGATCCTAGCTACTTAGGAGGCTGAGGCAGGAGAATCACTTGAACCCGCGAGGTGGAGGTTGCAGTGAGCCGAGATTGCGCCATTGCACTCCAGCCTGGGTGACAAAGCGAGACCTTGTCTCAAAGAAAAAAAAATAATAGGTGCATCATAAATATTAATTATATCAAAGCCAATATGGAGACTAGCATATCAATTAAAATCATTAATACCTTGCCCCAGTGAAATTGTGGTTGTCAGGGACTAGCAAATATTCAAATATCAAACACTAAGTTCAGACTCCATGTTCAGCTAAATTTGAGTTACGTGTTAAGTTAAATATTTTTTAAATAATCTAACACTAAATACAGGCTATGTATTGAGTTACTTTCAGAGCTGCAGTCTTTTGCTTGTGGTCAGAGAAGGGTAGCTTCCTAATACACTTTCTATTTATATTATTTCCTGGTATATTTAGGTAAACTTCTTTAAGCAGAGACATTGTGAATATAAAGAAGTAAGAGCAGGCTTTAAGCTTTAACCTTAATTGATGCTCTAAGGCCGAATAAGCCCTTCAGCAATAAGTGTCCTCAGCTAGCTAAACCGCTGTGTCATAGAAGGCCCCCAAACTGTACTCCTTCTGATATCCCTCCATATCAGCCAGCTGCTGCCTGGCAGTTCAAGAAGACACTGCTTAAAAGGACTTGCAAGTCTGACAAAAAAAGTTGGAGAAATTGATTGGTATTTAGAGTTTAGTGGTCTCCTATGGGTATTCCTGGGTTTCTGTGACTGATTTTGATGAAGTGCTTTTATTTGTCTCTCTACCCAGAGACTGCAGATGAATTTGCAATAGAGCAGCATGCCTCCTGTTTAGCTTTGTCAGGCACCACTTAGACATGTTATAATTTATTTTCCAGGAAAAATATTTCTCATGAGGGCTTCTGGCTAACACAGTTATAAAGCAGCTGGCTACCGTTCAGCCTGCTGTCTGTTGGCAGCTGGGCTTCCCTGTACAGGCTGAAAAGGAACACAACTAGAAAGAAAAGTTGTGGAAAAGGGGGGCACAGTTCAAAACTCCAACCTATGCAGGCCCAGATCTTTTCTTCCGGGCTGTTTTCGATAGTTCACAAGTTTGCAAACATCCTACTAAATCTGACATGGAGTGCTGTTATTTCTTTTGTGTGCTTGTGGTGGTACGGTTGTGCTGTGCAGGTATCTTTAACAGACACTGGCTTGTTCTAGTCACTGCGCAGACTCAAAACTGCCCTTAAAAATTCATTAAATCATCCAGTTAATTTTTTACTAACATAGAATACTAGCTAGAGCTTCGAATAATTACTTTGCTCATTTTAAAGGAATATGTTTTAAAAAATATTTAACACTGAATTCACACACTTTGTGGGGAGATGTTCTATTACGAGCAGTGCAGAGGAATTGAAATTAACTGATATCAATGTTCTTTGTTATAGCTTCATTCTAGGACACATGTTGAATGAATGGAATAGCAAGCAAAATTGCCAAGTTTTTTTTTTTTCTTGAGATGGAGTCTCGCTCTGTTGCCAGGCTACAGTGCAATGGCATGATCTCAGTTCACTGCAACCTCTGCCTCCCTGGTTCAAGCAATTCTCCTGCCTTAGCCTCTTGAGTAGCGGGGACTACAGGTGCATGCCACCAAGCCCAGCTAATTTTTGTATTCTCAGTAAAGATGGGGTTTCACCATGTTGGTCAGAATGGTCTTGATCTCTTGACCTCATGATCTGCCTACCTCAGCCTCCCAAAGTGCTGGGATTACAAACTTCTTTTTATTTTAATTTTTTTGAGTAGTTAACACACCATGTGTCATCAAGTCTCAGACATTATTAATTATAACAGAATATTTTCGTGAACTACTAGAAAATGTTTTAAAATCTACCAAATAACCAAAAGCATATACTTTTTGTCACTTCAGATTTATTTTTAATCGAAAAGGTTCTTTTAGACCCAGATATTTACCCTAACATTCTTGGACATAAAAAGGAAAGATTAAGGTAAATGATTGTGTTAATTAAGATCTTCTTAAAACTTCTTCATCCTTTGTCCAGTTGTTCTAAATCATTCTTCAACTCTGTGTCATCAGTGCCTGAGTTCTTTCCGCAGAAAATGCTGTGCCACTGAACTGACTGGCAATGAAATATTTTGTAAAAATACACCAGTATTGTCTCCAGGAAATTTTTCTCAAACTTGCTGACATCTATTATGCAAAATTTGATGTTTCTGTTTTCCTATTTGTGTCTGAAGGTGTCAATAAAAAAAAACATGAGATAACAACTAGGTCTCATATTTTTCCTCGTATGATTCTCAAACAGTTGATTGACTTAACCATCAACATTGACGGTCTACAAGTTTCCAATCAGGCCTTCAGGAACGACAAACCAAGTCCTTGAATGCATGAGCACTGAAAATTATGTTCTGATTTTAAGATGTCATCAATTGTAAGATACATTTGGATTTTCAAAATGTTAAGAAAGTATGCATCTTAAATTTAAATACATATAAAGGGTGAATTGGATAAATATGCACGTTAACAAGTCCATGGTGTGCCACAAACAGAAGGATTTCAGAGGGAAGTAGCCTACTGGAGTTTTGAGTTGAATACTGTTATGATCAGATTTCAGAAACTTGAAAATGTGGATAATCTAACCATCTAGGAAGTGAGGCCTGGTTAATTTAACAAGTAGTCCAGGGGACTGTGATGCACAGATAGATGGAGGAAACACTTTGTAGAAAGCTCAGGACCCACTGGCTCTGTGTTGCTGTCTATCACACACTTTATATGGGAAGAGCATACCTCCAGGTTTGCCTGGGACAGTTCGAGTTTATGTCTCTTTTCCTACCTTCTTGTTACTACTATACCCATTCTCTCTTAAAAGTGTCCAGTCTTGGAGAATTTTATAAGGTCATTCTAAGTTTATGTGAAGTATAAAAGATGTATAATCCTAACATTTATGTGGCCTTGCTGCTAAAATGCAAACAGACCCTGTTTTTAAAATGGCTAATGAAAATCCACCAGGGATTTCACTCTCAGGCCATGCAATGAGAACCCACTGTACTGAGAATTTAAGAAAGAAAAGACAAAACTAACGTGAAATAATTTGTGCTTTGAAAAGTCTATGAGACCCAAACAGACTCTTAATAAGGAGAAAATCACTAACAATGCTAACTCTAGGATCACATTTGCTGAATGTGAGGGGTTTTTCATTATGCACTTTTCACCATTCTCATATTTATTGTTCAGAGGCTAAATCACTCTACCAGAAGTAGCAGGCTTTTCACAGGTCATCTCTATCATTACACCATGGCTAGTTTGGGGAGTTTTTTAGGTGATATAGGTTGGGGTGTTTCCTTTTAGCTGGCATTCATAATGGAATTCCCCAACTGATTCTCTTCTCTGATCTCAGTTTAACTTAAAATGGCACAAGAACAAACTTTTACCTCAAATACAGGATCAATTCATGTTATAGAAACAAGGAATGTTTAGTATAAGCACTGTCTGTACAGGGAGGAAGTGAGTTCTTTCCAACTGAATCAAAATTGCTAAAAAGATGTAAGTTTTAGAATATCTGTGAGTCAGTTCAGAAGAGCTGCTCTGGAGAATTATAAAACTTCTCTACTGGTAAATTTGGTGATGTGACAGATTTTGTCAACAAATTGTGACTTGATAGTGACATAGTATTTGCACTCTATTTGTCTAATTAGACCATGATTAAGGAAATACTTGAAACCAATCTCTGTTTCAATGAGGTTTACAACTGTGTTGACCATATAAATCATTTGGCAACCCATATGATTTGCATTTAAAAATAAAAAATCGAATACTGAAGGGGCTCTCTTTCCAAATCTACCATCTTTGGCTAACGTAGGACCCGTGGGTGAATAATTAAGAGTAAATAAGCTGGGCGCCGTGGCTCATGCCTGTAAACCCAGCACTTTGGGAGGCCAAGGTGGACGGATCACGAGGTGAAGAGATCCAGACCATCCTGGCAGACATGGCAAAACCCCATCTCTACTAAAAATGCAAAAATTATCTGGGCGTGGTGGTCTCTTCCTGTAGTCCAAGCTACTTGGGAGGCTGAGGCAGGAGAATCACTTCAACCCAGAAGGCGGAGGTGGCAGTGAGCCGAGATCGCGCCACTGCAGTCTGACCTGGAGACAGAGTGAGACTCTATCTGAAAAAAAAATTAAGAAGTAAATGTGGGATGTGTGTACATCACGGAATGTGCAAATGTGTGGTGACCACAAAGAAAATATAAAAGAATATAATTCCAAAATAAGGAAAAAGGTTTTACTGATACTGAAGACATGGAATGACTCTGGTTCCTCACAGGGTCCACATGACAGACCATTATGTAAAATGTGCTGTGAAGTTACCCTGAAGGAAGTGTGGGAGTTTCACAGGACAGAGAGGTTAAGTGATACCTTCATTTTCCCCCTCACTTTCAGCGTATGGAAACATAGAAATTTATGTGAACCATGCTAGGTGGATTTGTACAGATAATGGTCTAAAGTTTTAAACAAACCAAGCTCCCTAAACTGATTATGTAGTTTAAAAAATATTGTTTATATATATATATATATATATATATATAAAATAAATATTGTTTATATATATATATATATATATATATCCTTAAATGTAAGATAACATTAAATATGAAAGCCCAGTTAGAAAACAAGAGGAGAATGGTCAATCTGACACTTTATCTGTTCTTCTTTAAATATTAAAGTGTTATTAACCACAATACTAGGTTAAAAAACATCAGGTTTAATAAGAATTGGTGAAAGAGATCATTTGAAATATAGATAAAATTTCCTTTATGTGTTTATTTTGCCTTGAGACATGAGTGATAATATTAAAATAAAGCCATCACAATTAGCAAGGTATTTTTAAAGTAAGCATTCAGAGTCTTTTTTGAAGTCTCTTACTGTTGAAAGACAAAAAAATTTCCTTTTGAGGGAACATTCTTTCTGTTATGGTAAAAATGACTGAGACAATGTGTGGCAGATGATTTGGTGACAAATTAAAATGCATTATGAATAATAATTATTCATATTATTTTTCAGATTATTATTCAGATTATTATTTTTAGACAGAGTCTCTCTCTGTTGCCCAGGCTGGAGTGCAGTGGCGTAGTCTCAGTTCACTGAAACCTCCACCTCCAGGTTTCAGGCAATTCTCTTGACTCAGCCTCCCAAGTAGCTGGGATTACAGACGCCTACACCATATCCAATTAATTTTTGTATTTTTAGTGGAGACAGGGTTTCGCCATGTTGGCCAGGCTGGACTCAAACTCCTGACCTCAGGTGATCCACCTGCCTTGGCCTCTCGAAGTGCCGGGATTACAGGCTTGAGCCACTGTGCCTGCCCTAAAAAGCATTATTTTGTTTGTAAATCGTATTGTCAGACACAAATAAAGTATTGCTGAAATTTTGAAGAGATATGTATTAGAACCAATTAAGCCATTTTTGTTCTACAGTTGAATAAATAAAATACATATTTTCCCAACCTTTCTTAGCTTAAGTATGAATTTGCTGGATAGCATTTCAATAATGGATATAAGAAGAACAACTAAAGGAGTTACTAAAGAAACAACGTATCTAAAAAAGGATGGAAACAACAATAACAAAAGCCCTTAATGTAGTAGGTGAAGGAAGAAAAGAGCTTTAAGTGGGAGAATAAAACTGTAAGGATAATAATTGATGAAGCAGGTTATCTGATTACAGAGAGACAGACAGAGAAAGAGATTGCAGAGTAAGGCTGAAGAGCTATTGCTACACTTAGAATGTATTCAATGAGTCTTCAATGTAAAGCTCTCATAGCAAGTAAGTTAAAAACAGAATTATAATAGGTGACACATTAGTGAATATGTTAGTAAATATGGCAGAATATTAAGTGCAGTCTTAAAGGTTTTTATGCCTAGACTCAAAAAGCTGCAAAAGTAGACTCCAGATTAGAGATATATGTAGAATTGGCTAAGACATAGTGAAACCAGACTAGTTAACCATTGGCTTATTACCCAGGTGAAGAGTATATGAGAGGGAGTTGGGAAATCCACCAGAGAGATTATAGAGAGAATTTCTTTAAGGATAGAAACATTGAAAGACTGGTATCTTCCCTGCCTTCCTTCATGTTCTCCAATTAACCAGAAGGAATTCAAAGAAACACAGTTGGTGGTTTCAACGCATCTCTTTTAAGAAGGTTTAAGAAACATAGAAGCTGAAGTCAAAAAAATTCTACAAACTTGAAGCTGGCAGGAGTGGCCTGTGATAGCAGAATGAAGAGAGCATCCTGGATTAGGGATGAGTCACATTCTCCCCATGACAGCCCAGATGTGAGTTTTTCCTTCCCTCTGGCTTTTGCTGGGGAGCCTTTAGCTAGACTTTAGCCACATGGGCTTCACAGTAGGGTGAAGAAGACAGGACAACAGGCACTGAGGAAAGTCAAAGCAGACAGCCTGAGAGAACACTGCCTGTATCAGCAAACTGCATTCACAGAGCCCTAGCGGGAGGAAGCTCCAGGAAACCTGCAACAGTGCTCCACAAGACAAAAGACCCTATACTGTAGAATTACAGTTAACCCAGAGAGCACTGATAAAAGCTACAACTCTCTCATTCAAGACCTTTTTTACTTGAATTTCCCCTTGCTCTTCTGCCCATCCCTGGAGCACCAAAAAGCAGCACAGTGAGTAGGCAAAGATGGGAAGAGGGAGTTGGGGAAAGAGTAGAAAAGGTAATTGTGTACCTCCCTCTCCTAGCCTCCCCCAGGTCCTCATTCTCATTCCCATTCTCACAGCAAGCTCACCCCAATTTTGTTTGGGCCCAGTCTAGTGCAGAGAAGGTTTAAATTGGATGAGATATGAACAACATGAAATAATGATATAAACTAGGCATTTTTGATGAGACTATGGGAACACCTTGAAAATTACTGAGAAAGCTTGAACATTTCGGGTCAGAGCAGAAAACAGGAAAGAAGAAAGCAGCTTTGTTTGTATCCTATTAAGCATTCTTCTGCTTGCTCTATTTAATTTTTACCATTAATTTGTGTTTAAAATCCAGAAAAGTTTGAAGGCCATTGGTCTAGGATCAACATTTTTGCACAAAGAATCATTATATTCATATAAATACATAATCCTCTGGTTGCTTCGGATCAAACAACCAGAGGATCCTAGATTTAATATCTAGGACATAGGTGCTCTCCTTCCCTTTTTCTCTCTCTTTCTTTCTTCCTTTTCTTTCTTTTCCTTTCATTCCTTTCTTTTTCCTTTCTTTCTTTTTTCTTCCTTCTTTCTTTGCAGGGGTGGAGAAGAAGGTATTTCTCTGTCACCCAGACTGCAGTGCAGTGGAACAACCATGGCTCACAGCAGTTTTGATTGAGACTGAGCTCAAGTGATCCTCCCATCTCAACCTCCAAGGCAGCTAGGACTACAGGTGTGTTCCACCATACCCACATCCAGCTTTTAAAAAAAAAAAAAAAAATTTTTTTCTTGTAGAGCCTGGGTCTCCTTATTTGCTCAGGCTGGTCTGAAATTCCCAGGCTCAAACAATTTTCCTGCCTCAGCCCCCCAAAATGCTGGGATTATAGGCACACCCAGCCTTCTTCATTTCTTACATCTAGCCAATCAACAAGTGTAGCTAGATATCACCAATCTGCACTCTTCTCTCCTTATTTCTATTATAATTAAACATTTCTAAATTTCTCCCATAGATATTTTCAACCACTCGTAAGAACAATAGGGCTCGCATCCTACGAGAATCTAATGTCACCACTAATCCGATAGGAGGCGGAGCTCAGGTGGTAATATAAGAGATGGAGAGCAGCCAGTACCAGTCTGTGGCCCAGGGGTTGGAGACCCCTGCTCCAAATAATTCCAGTCCCTAGATAAGTTGTTATTTTCCAACACAGTTACCTTGAGGTAGTCAAACTTCTTAACTTGCAACAAGAGCAAGTGTTCCCGCAAACAAAACAAAACCTGGATGGAATTTTATCACCTGGCTTTGGAAGTCACATGGTTTCACACTCACTGTTCAATATTGACTAAAGCAGAAAAGCCAAATTAGACTCAAGGGGAGGAGACAAAGACCTCTCCTCAGCTGAGGTCCCAGACATCATGGAGAGAGGCCATGCTTGGTGTATTCTGTTGCAACTCCTGACTCACATAAACCATAAGGTAATAAAATGGTTGTTTTAAAACACTAAATTTCAGGGTTGCTTGTTACACTGCAATAGACACCTGGAACAAATATAGTCCTCAAAAGAACTTGGTAACTGAATGCTATTCAGTGACACACATACCCTGATCACTTAAATATTACTACATAGTGCCTGTAAAGCTCTGTTTCATATATTGCCTATCCTGAACTTCTTACTCATGATTCCTTCTCAATATCTCATCATTCCTCAAAAATTGCTAGTCGGTGCCTCTTCATCAGATACAAAATTAGGTCAAAAATCTTCAACTTATTATTAAGAACTTACATATATGTTGGCACAGGCCTACTTTGCCAACTTTCTTTTTCATTATTTTCCAACATACACTTTTTTCTCCCAAAGTTCTTGGCCACTATTTGCTGTGAAAACCTTGCCTCCATGACTTTGTTCCTACTGTCACTCTCATCCAAGAATATATCTACCTGCCATACACACATCCTTTTCCACACATTCCAGTTCTCTTCACCCTTCAAGGCAACTGTTAAAGCAAATACTATCCCTTCACCCACCAATTACACTTTTTTTCCCCCACATTAGAGCATGTATTATCCTCTCTTACATAGCCTTAGAGTGATTTCCTCCTTACTCCTTGTGTATGGCTTAGGAGCCGGGACCATATTTCTTTTTACCATTTTCTCATTCAAGTTACCTAAGCATATAGTTGCTAAATGGCCTAATATTTTTAAAAGCTACACAGGCCAGAGGCTGAAAATGGCAGTTTACTTTTTGAAAGGATTTTTTTCCTCTTACAGGCATAGTTTCCATTTATTTTCTCTGCTTTCCAGTAAAGTAAAACCAGGAAGACTTTTTCACTTTACTTTTTAGCTTATCTTTTGTTTTTGATTGAAACATAGTGATTGTATATATTATATATTTATGGAGTACCAGGTAATGTCTTGATATGTGTTTATACTGTGGAATGATTAAATAAGCTAATTAATAAATCCTTCTCCTAACATTCTTATATTTTCTTGTTAAAACATTTAAAAGCTACTCTTTTAGCAGTTTGAAATATGCAAGGCATTTTTTCATAGTCTCCATTCTGTGAGATAGATTACTGCAGCTTATTTCTTCCAATTGAAATTCTGTGCCCTTTGCTGAAGAGTTAAGTGTTATAGTATAGTGACAAGTAATCCAATTTATGTTAGTGGGAGTGTATCTATTGCCAAAACTTAAATTCATGGAAATTTTGAGTAAAAAATGTACCAAAGTAGCAGCTTTAGAGTGGAAAATACTGGTTTTAGTCATATAACTAATAGTTAATACACTGTAGTTTTTAATGCATTGCTTTTTAAAACTTAATCATTTATTCCTGTTAAAATTGAATTCTAATCATTTCATGAGTGAAGACCTCAGTGATCACAGGAAACAATGGACCGAGGAGTATATGGTAAAAATCATTAACAGGATTTGAACTCAGATCTTCTGCTTATCAGTTTTCTTTTACTCACAACTTTTTTAAGCTGGTGAAATTATGCAAAACAACTGAAATAGTCAAGCCTCCTAAATGACTCACGTCTAATTGTTGCACCTTCTCTATCTATATTCCACAGAGCAGCCAAAGGGATCTTTTGAAAGGTGTACTTCTTAAGGTCCTCCCTTGCTTAAAATTTTATTAGTCCTCTTATTACTTTTGGTGTAAAAGGCCCTACACAGCCTGTCCCTCGCCTTCCTTGCAGTCCCAGCTACTGTGACTCTGCCTCTTGCTCACTATGCTCTACCCATAAAATCTTTCTTTCTGGCCTGGCCTTGCCTCCTAGTCTTGGGACTCATTGTTCTCTCTTCTTGGAATGCCACGTTCTCCTACATTTGCACGGCTCGCTCCTTCTCATTCAAATTTCTGCTCAAATACTACCTTAGAGAGGACTTCCCTTATCATTCTGGTTAAAATGGCACTCAGACTCATCAATCTATCACTATTTGATATGATTGCATAGGTTTGTTTACTTGTTTGCCTCCTTGCTTATTTCATAAGGCAGGAAAACACCATGAGGACAGGAAAGTGTTTCTGTCTTCTTAAAAGAAAAATTAGCAGCAACTAAAACAGCACTGAGCACACAAAAGCACTAGGGTCTGAAGGTATAAACAAACGCATGAATAAATAAACGAATGAATTCTCAGTAACTGTATATGACTGGATAAGACTGTGTGTGGTAAGGTACAGGGAGGATGGATAAACTGAGTTCATTCTTTTCCATATTAAAGTTTAAACTTGATCTTCCAGCCATTGAAAGTTCTCCAGCAACGAGAGTGGCATAATCAGCTGTGTTTTTCAGAAAAAATTATTTTTGTTGTGATATAGATTATAAAGGACAGAGGCAAGAAGGCTAGTAAGGGGGTTTGAGAATGATCCAGACAAAAGATGCTGATCAACGAAGCAATGAAGTCATGGGTCTGCAGAGGGCTTAATGAATTCTATAGATACTCGGGAGAGTCGACTAGCCTTATAGTTTACCTGAATGTCATGGCTAAGAGAGAGGAAGTCAGGAACAAAACTCAGGTTTGTTCCTGTATTGGCAGCTGGTTATTCGGCATTGTCAAACACCAGGAGAGAAGAATACTGAAAGTGTTCACGAATAGTTGACTGAATAAAGAAAATGTGGTACATATATACCATGGAATACTACACAGCCACAAAAAATGAATGAAATCATGTTCTTTGTAGTAACATAGATGGAGATGGAGAGCATTATCCTAAGTGAACTAACTCAAAAACAGAAAACCAGATACTGCATATTCTGACTTATAAGTGGGGGCTACATGGACATGAAGATGGAAATCATAAACACTGGGGACTCCAAGAACAGGTGAGTGGAAGAAGGTGAGTTTTGAAAAATAGCCTATTAGGTACCATATTCACTATTTGGGTAATAGATACACTAAAAAGCCTAATTCTCACCAGTATGCAACATACGCATGTAATGAACATGCGCAAGTACTCCCTGAATTTAAAATAAAATGATACTTTTTAAAAAATCCATAAAAGAAGCAAATTTGAGTCAGACTTCATATTTCAAGACAGCCTTCAATTACAAACTGATATTTAAATTAATAGAATTTTGCTTCATTAAATAACATTTCTATGAGTTTGTATATGACTCCTTATAAATGAGTATAAAAAAATGGGCTATTGGCTGGGCATGGTGTCTCACATCTGTAATCCCAGCACTTTGACAGTCTGAGGCAGGTGGATTGCTTGAGCCCAGGAGTTTGAGAACAGCACGGGCAACATGACGACATCCTATCTCTACAAAACAAAAATCAGCCGGGTGTGGCAGCACATGCCTGTCATCTCAGCTATACAGGAGGTGGGGGCACGAGAATCTCTTGAATCGGGGAGGCAGACATGGCAGTGAGCAGAGATTTTGTCACTGCACTCTAGACAGAGTGAGATTATCTCACACCAAAAAAAAAAAAAAAAAAAAAAAAAGAAAAGGCTGTGGCTCATGCCTGTAATCCCAGCATTTTAGGAGGTTGAGGCAAGTGAATCATTTGATATCAGGAGTTCAAGACCAGTCTGGCCAAGGTGGTGAAACCCTGCCTCTACTAAAAATACAAAAATTAGTCAGGTGTTAGTTATGTGTACCTGTAATACCAGCTACTCGAGAGGCTGAGGCAGGAGAATCACTTGAGCCTCGGAGGCAGAAGTTGCAGTGAGCCAAGACTGTACCACTGCACTCCAATCTTGGCAAAAGAGTGAGACCCTGCCAAAAAAAGAAAGAAGAGAGAGACAGAGAGACAGAGAGACAGAGAGACAGAGAGAGAGAGAGAGAGAGAGAAGGAACTACCAACATTAGTAGTTTGTAACTAATCTTTTATTGGATGAGTTAAAACTCACTTGTTCACTTTACTAAATTTGTTGTTTCATTCATCTGCTCATTGATTCAACCTGCATTTGTTACATGTCTTCTATTTATTCCAGAGCCCAGGGATACAAAGATGAATTTATCATGTTTTTTACTCTCAAATCCTTATAGTCTTTGACCATAGAAAAGCAGACACAAGGCTAGTACACCCTGCAGGTGACAGAAATATTGAACAGGGCCGGGCTCAGTGGCTTACGCCTATAATCCCCCTGCTTTGAGTGGCCAAGGTGAGTAGATCACCTGAGGTCAGGAGTTCGAGACCAGCCTAGCCAACATAGTGAAATCTTGTTTCTACTAAAAATAAAATTAACTGGGTGTGGTGGTGCATGCCTGTAATTCTAGGTACTAAGGAGGCTGAAGCAGGATAATCACTTGAACCTGTGAGGTGGAGGTTGCAGTGAGCTGAGATCGTGCTGCACCACTGCACTCCAGCCTGGGCAACAAGAGTGAAACTCCATCTCAAAAAAAGAAAAGAAAAGAAAGAAATACTGAACCGGACAGCCAACAAGGCCTGGGTTGATGGGAAGAGGCATGGTCCTTGGAAGGTTTTCTGATAGAGATGGTGTAGACAGTGTGCAGTAATATATCATGTTCTATGGCTGGGAGGTGGGGAGGAAGAGCCTTGTGCATGATAGCAGAGCTCCATTTTTGAGTTAGGGGAAGGAAATGTTCAGGGTTGGAGTCTAATGGCCCAAGAATTTGACACAGGCAGGAAGCTAAATAGTAGATAGGAGTCAGATCATGATGGGACTTTAGTTACCAATCATGGTGCAGCAGACACAGTACCATCATTACGATGAGGTGTTTTGTTGTAACTGTTTGATTTATAACACTGAGCCTTAATATACTCCTCTGGAACATACAATGCTTGGCCTGCAGTGGGTTTACACTTTTTTTTTCAAGGATTATTTTTGTACACGGGAGTGCAATAAATAAAAATAGAGCTGTCATGATGGAGGCAAATATGGGAAATCCAGACCACCCTCCTCTGTCATAACCACTTGAGAATCTCCTCATGTTCCCAGGCACAGTAATCCAAGAAGCACACTTTTCAAACTATCAAACTGGATGATCTAAAGTCTCTAATTTATTTTAAGATTTAATGTACTATATTCCGTTTTTGTTATTTTTCTTTTTTTAAATTAAAAATGTGATGGTACTGTCATACATCAGTAATTAGAGGAAACTACAGATTATCTAAGTTTCTGGGGAACTGAAATAAAATGGTAGCATCAAACACTAGAAGAACTGTTTTTGTTAGCTGTTGCTGTTTAGCAAACCAGGCTAAAATTCAGAGGCTAAAACAAAAATTCCTTCTTTCAATTCTGTTAGTTGTCTGGATAATTCGTCTATACATTTTGCCTGGGCTCACTCACTTGGCTGAATTCAGCTGGGAGTCAGCGAGGCTGGAAGACCCAAGAGGCCTCACTCATATGTCTGGCACATGGTGTCGACTGTCTCCGTGGCCTCTGTTCTTCCCCTCCGTGCCTCTCCTCCTCCATAGGCTAGTCTGGCTTCTTTACATGACAGTCTCATGCCACATTCCAACAAGGTCTCTTAAAGCCTAGTCTTGGACATCAAATAACATCTCTTACACCAGCGTGGTCAAAGAAAATCTCGAGGCTAACATAGATTCAAAGACTCCCTCTCTTTATGGAAGGAGTGGCAAAGTCACATTCCAAAGGGGCATGTATACAGGAATAAGTCTTCTTTTACAGTCCCCCACATTTGCATCCTATAGGTCAACAGTTCCCAGAAAGTGGCCACTTCTACTTTTCTATCTCTAGATAGCACTGGAATGCTCGTACTTTGAACATTTCAGTAGCTTATTATGATATAGCCATCCTCTTTGATTTGTATATAGGAACATAGTGCACAACTGCCTGTACTTGCAGAAATATGCTTATTGAAACAACTCAAGGGAATCTTCTGAATTGAGGAAAAACATTTACATTGGAACAAATTACATTTTACTGAAAACCTAATTGTTACACTGAGAGCTGTATACTGTTGTAATTGCATACTCTTAATTACACACACTGCATTATTTTAAAAAGAATGGCATTGTTTATTTGTGATATTCTCTGCTTATTTACACTTGCATATTTGCGCAAGGAGCAAGGAGTTATTCTGCCATGTGGCAGAGATTGTTATCTGTTCACAAACATAAAATTAATTCTGTCGAGGGAAGCAGCTCTCAAACAGGAAGAGAGAAATTTCTCCTGAGGCAAGACATTCTACAATGGTTTCTAAATTTCTGTATAATTAACAAAGCACTTACCATCTGCAATGATTGACCTGTCAGAGCTGCTCCTCTGAGATAATTTTGGTGACATTAAAAAAAATTGAATATCCAAAAGCCACATTCGACATAAATGAATTAGCCCATTGTTGTAAATAGAAGTAATACTCAAGACAGAATGTTTTATGAGATGGTGCATAACATGGGTAACCTTAACCATATTCACTCCCCTCGGGCACTTGTGTGAGTCTCTCAGTGCCCGCTGTAATGGTAACCTTGTTCTTTCTGTCTTATGATTTTGATTTTGTAACTGCCACTTGAACCTCAAAGCCAGTGCCCCAGTCAAACCTCTTACTTAAGTATATGGTTAAGTGTATAATTCTTTCTGAATTATATTCACATTGCCTGATTGATATGTCAGGATGAAAAAAGAGGGGGCTCAGAAATTCTTTTAAAAGCACAAATGGAAAAGTTTCCTTCTCTTCCCTACATTTCTCATTCTTTGCTAACAATTACTATTCATAATTTACAAATGTGCATACCACAAAAGAAGGTGTTTTACCTCCTCCTACCAAAGAATCAGAGTGGTGTATAATAGGTACTTTGAGTAACCTGATTATTTTCTCAATATCATGAATATTAATAGCATAACTGATGGTTAAAAGGGAAAGGAAAGGAAAAAAAAACCCACAAAGAACATTCCTGATTAGTTAGTAGTAGTTCTTTTAGTCACTACTAGTCTGTTTTAAAGACATATTTAAGTATGGAGAAGTATGGAGTTGTCCTTTTTATCTCAGGAGCACTCCAAACAGCCTTTTTTCCTTTGCTTTGCTTTTTCTTGTTGTTGTTGCTAAGTCTTAATATGTTAATGAATTCAATTTTTAAGAAACTAAAAGCTCAAAGTGACCAAGATCGCTAGCACAGGGATGTGTAAATTTTAGTGACCTATAGGGGATAGTCACTTACTCCAGAGTTCACTAAAATGGTTCCTTTACCTTAACACATGAAAGAAAGAGGAGTCTAACATTTCATCCTTTTTCAGAGGAGATTCCCCCTACAGACCAGTAATAAAGTGTCCCTACAAGTCCAGTCCGTGCTCCTAGCAGAGAAACTTCTAAGTCTGTAAGCCTGTGACTGATCTTTCCTATTTGATGTATTTGAACTTCATTACTGTAGTAACAAGAACTTAAAAACATAAGAGTTAGACTTACATATGTCTAAAGTGTCTTACAGTAACTTCATATGTGTATTCCAAAGATTAAAGTGTCAATATATCTTACAATAAATGAAAAGGATCTTTTTTAATCAGATGGTTTCACCATTATATATTACTATCATTAATAGGTCTTATTTGCTTTCACGGGTTTAGATTCCATTTTCTAAAACCAGGAAGCAAGGAGTAATATTTTTGCTATAGCTTAAATAAAGAGTCATGAAAGCATTTCTCTATGAAAATGGTTAAAAAAATTGTCAAATAAGATTTGCATTGTTTGCTTATTTTTTCGGAATATCAACTATTCTGGGATATTTTTATGATGTGATATCTGTTTTTGTGAGGTAATGCTATTAACCAACAAGAACTGTTTAAGAATGTAAAATAAACCATTCTATCATTTCACGTTGCTAAAGTCAAATGCACTTTGTTATTTCAGCACAGCTTCAACCAATACAGACTGCTGTGTTCTTTAGCAAGGGTGGATTCACTGGAATGCTCATCTCAGCAAAGGAATTAAAGATATGTTGTATGTTTACATAGATCAGTTTTATTTTTTATCATACTTCTGTATGTTGATCAGATTATATGGGCTTACTACATTTTATAATTCACTGCAGAGGAGAAGTACCTACCTACTTCATTCTTTTCAAAGGAGAAATAATTCTCCTTTGAGCAACGATATTAGTTTATTGAATTCTATTTTTGCTTTTCTCCTTCTTCTTAATAGCCAAGTATAAAATATTTTCTCCTTTTTGCATTTCAATTAAAAAAAAGAGGATGTAATTTATGTTCCATATTTTATTAGAAAATTGCAATCTTTCTCATTTCTCATCTTTTGCTTTTCTGTCTCAGGGAAGTGAGGTCACATCCTTTCACTTTTTAGGAATATCCTACAGTCTAAAATTCTTACTATATTTTTATTTCTCACTCCATTTCTGTCTTTCCCAAGGGCTGTTTTACATAAATAAACTTCATTTGATAAGAAAATATGTTTATTTTTCTATCAAGTTTATTTGATAAAAAGAGAGCAATGTTAACATTATTGTAATTTTAAACCAAATTTTTTTTCTCTGTGCTATTCTTATAGTTAATACAGGAAAACATTCTGTGTATAACTTGATCACACTCATTTAGAAATCTTAGAACACAAAAGAAAGAAATATTGGAAAACCAGAGAGAAAATTGTGTTTACTTTTTTCAGTTTTGGTTATCATGAAAAAATAACTTATGCTTACTGAATATAGATACATAGAAAGTACGGAGTAAATTTTCAAAAATAACGATTACCTAGCTCAGTATGTTGAGAAACCAAATGTATAATGTGGCATATTTTATCTGGTCTTTCTTCTCCATATATCTATGTGGTTTCTTTGTTTAAACAAACATAATTTGGTAATACAGAATACAGTAAAGAAGAAATCTTAGTTATATTGAGTAATTGACATCAATGGAACTGGCCCAGGGAAGGCGAGTGTAGAAAATTGAGATCTGAAGTAGCATTTAAGAAAATCCAAGTGGATTTCATCTCCCCAGATCTCCTTGTGACAACCCACTTAAGAAAGCAAGCTCTGTAACCGCTTTTATCCCTCATGCACATTTGTATGCTTTGTCAAAGACTGAAAGAGAAAAGGAAAAACAAAAGATTTAGCTGATCCCCACTCTGAGCCCTCAGATTGATCCTGGAAAGGTTTGTATGCCATGTCCACACTTTGCACACTCCCTTTCACTCCGTTGGCTTGTTTCTGGTTCACATTTCTGCAAGTGAAGCAGTGTCTCAGAGAGGTGAGAAGCATCTCAGAATAAAACTGAAGATGGTTGGTGGAGGTTATAAGAAAATGGCTTTATAAATCCAAATTAAATGCCCTAGAAGAGAATTAAATATGTGACCCGCTTTTGAAGGGCATCAAGGAATGAGAATATAGTGATTATTCTAGAGTATTTAAAAGAATTCTTCAGAACATCTATGTGTAAAGCAAAAGAAGAAAAAAAGAACAAATAAACATATGGCTTTGATGACCTAATGGTTCATTGCCTATTAGGATGGAACCCACTGATTTATCTTAGAAGGGTACTGGCAATTGTGCTCTTAATGTTATTAATTTAAATCGAGTGCTAACTGTAATAGACATGATTAAAAATACATAGAATTAGACATTGTCTATGCTCATTAACTCTGCTTCCTGGTGGCTAGTTCTCTGCCCATCTTTCATGTTCACAGCTTGCCAGGTGAACAAGGACAGAGTTAAAAACGTTTCATGAGGTTGATCATTGTCATTATTTCCAATTAATACTTTGAGTGCATATGGGTTGCATGGTGCCATGCCAGGTCCCTTAAGAAGTTTGATAGAAATTAATTAAAGGCCTTGAAGGAACATCAAATATAAAGGGCAAGAAATACCTCAAGAAAGGAAATACATCATAAATAAAAGATTTTTAGATTTTTTGTTCATATTGGTCTGTTTTCATAATATTACTCAAGTTAAACTGTGAAATAGCAATGAGGGAGGAAAATGGTACATGAGCCAAGAAGAAAAAAAAAAATTAAAAGAATCGAGCAGAAAAATATGAGTTGGAAATCACTATTCAGACAAGAAAAATAGAGATAAGAAAGTATTAATTAAGCATGTTTATGCCGTTAAGTTGTAAAAGTCCAACTAAAATTGGCTTAAGGAAAAACAAAGAGGAATTAACTGGCTCACAAAGAAAGGCAAATGGCAGCTTCATGGACAGCTTGATCCAAGAATTTAAACAATGCCATTGGGGCTGAATTTTAATGTCTTTCGTTGTTTACATTTGTGTTCTGTCTTTATTCCATAGCAACAAAGTTGCCAGCACATCTCCAGTTTCCTCTCATCTCAGGGTAGATAGCATGAATAAAGCATTATGCTAAGCAAGAAAAGCCGGACTCAGCCTGATTTCTTTTCTTCCAGCCCTACAACAGTTGTAGCAGCAGCTATCCTTGGATAGCATGCCTATCCCTGAATCAACCATGGTAGCTTCTGTAAGCACAATAGTTCTTTACATGACCAGCTCTTCAAAACATGGGTGGGATTTACATCACTCAAATCTATGAACTTAGAGAGAGGGGGAAGTGAACCTCCAGAAGGAAAATTGAGTGTCTTGATACAAATAAGTGGAAATAAATGGTAATAAGAAACAAGTAAACAGAGAAACTCTGCACTATAAGAAGTATACATGTGAAAGAAAGAAAAGACAGGGCAGAATAGACCTCTTTGCATTAAACTTTCTCTTGGATTTTATAACTGATGGAATAAAATTAGGACAAGTGAAAAACGACTAGCTTTGCTATTGCCATACACCCAGACACTGTTGAATGACTTGTAAATTGTATTCACTTAACTCCTAATTCCTAATTGATTGGGAATGCCAAATGCTTAAAACTTCAATTTCATTATGTTATGACTCTTAAATATTTGTCTGGCACTACAGGGTAGGGGATAGCTTTTCTGCATTTGTGTTGAAGTGCTCTCACTGACACAGAATCTGCAAGAGGAGTTAGAAGCTTCTCAAAAGAAGACATTTATGCAGCCACCAAACAGAGGAAAAAACGTTCATCATCACTGGTCATTAGAGAAATGCAAATCAAAACCACACTGAGATACCATCTCATGCCAGTTAGAATGGCGACCATTACAAAATCAGGAGACAAAGATGCTGGAGAGGATGTGGAGAAATAGGAATGCTTTTACACTGTTGGTGGGAGTGTAAATTAGTTCAACCCTTGCGGAAGGCAGTGTGGCGATTCCTGAAGGATCTAGAACCAGAAATAACATTTGACCAAGCAATCCATTACTGGGTACATACCCAGTGGATTATAAATCATTCTATTATAAAGACACATGCACATGTATGTTCATTGTGGCACTGTTTACGATAGCAAAGACTTGGAACCAACCCGAATATCCAGCAATGATAGGCTGGATAAAGAAAATGTGGCACATATACACCATGGAGTACTATGCAGTCATAACAAGGATGAGTTCATGTCCTTTGCAGGGACATAGATGAAGCTGGAAAACATCATTCTCAGCAAACTAACACAAGAACAGAAAACCAAACACTGCATGTTCTCACTCATAAGTGGGTGCTGAACAATGAGATCACATGGACACAGGGAGGGGAACATCACACACTGGGGCCTGTGGGGGCAGGGTTAGGGGAGGGATAGCAGGGGGTTGGGGGATTGGAGAGGGATAGCATTAGGAGAAATATCTAATGTAGATGATGGGGTCACAGGGTGATGGGGTGATGGATGCAACAAACCACTATGGCATGTGTATACCTACGTAACAAACCTGCATGTTCTGCACATGTACCCCAGAACTTGAAGTATAATAAATAAAAAAAAAGAAGAAGCTTACTTGCTGAGACCAGAGAATGAGAAAAGGGGCACAATACACTTCTCAAGAGCGTCAGGAAACAAGTATCCTCAGGATGTAGAGAAAAAGAAAGAGATCTGCTTGTTGCAATCTAAATGGGAAAAAAACTAACTTTTATTGAAAGTCTAATGTATGCTGAGCACGTTATCTTCCTCATCTCATTTAATTTTCATAGTGATCCTAAGAGGTAGGAGATTAAATTCCAGTTTTACAATACTTAAAAAAAAAAAAAAAGAAAGAAATTGTTGCCAATGAAATGCTTTCTAAAGGTGCTAGTACTGATAATGTCCAGGACTGGGATTCGAACCCTTATCCATATCATTGTAAGATGCAATTTACAGACTGCCAAGCTCTCTCCCTCTGTGGCGTAGTTTCACTGGGCACGTGACATTGAGAGCTTCTCACACCTCCTACTGTCTGTCCCTGCATCTATCCTCTACACCAAACTGGGAAATGGGAGGTGGGGGATGACATAGTTTTAGGGGCAGAGAAACTCTGGGTGGTAAGTAGAGAATATAGACATTTAAATGTGATTTTTATGAAGTTTTGACTCATGGCGGAATCTCCCTTTAGTACTTCAATAAAATACTGATTTCTACTTAAAGCATTGTGGAATGGGATCTGGTTCATGGTTGTTTTTAAGTGTTGCTCCTACTGGAAGTGAGAAAATGGGCTAACCTCAGGAAGATAATCACATGTGGGTTAGGCTTAAAATAGGGAGTGGGACTTTAAAAAGTTATCTGCACATTTTTAGAGTAATTTTTTAAAGATGTAATTATGAATAATTATAATAATTCCATCACTGCTTCTAAATATCAGGGATAAATGAAAAAGAGAAAACTCTGTATAATAGCACAACATTTAAAATTAAAAATAATAGAAAGCATACATGTTGCCCTATCCTTTACAGGGGAGAAACTATTGGCCCTATTTCTAGATACTTTTCTCATACTGAAATATTGTGCTCAAATAGATGGCAGGCATACAACCAATTATGTTCTTATTCTTATAAAGAAGAATGTTCCTCCATATTCTGTATTTCTCTACGATAGTATTTTGTTTGATTAATCTTTTTTTTTTTTCTTTTGAGATGGCGTTTCACTCTTGTCACCCAGGCTGGAATGCAATGACTCGATCATGGCTCACTGCCACCTCTGTCTCCCAGGTTCAAGTGATTCTCCTGACTCAGCCTTCTGAGTACCTGGGCTTACAGGCACCCACTACCATGCCCAGATAATTTTTGTGTTTTTAGTAAAGACAGTGTTTCACCATGTTGGCCAGGCTGGTCTTGAACTCCTGACTTCTGGTGATCTGCCCAACTTGGCCTCTCACAGTGGTGGGATTACAGGCATGAGCCACCCACCATGCCTGACCTGTTTTATTAATTGTATATGTATGACATATTCTTAAGAAAATCTGAAGACAAGGATGAAACACTAAAGGTATTTATTATGGCTCAGGGCAGTCTTAATGCTATAGCATTGAGCACATGCTAGGTGTTTAAAAGATGTCAAATATTATTTATCATTACAAGAAACATTTCCTCTGATACAGTCAAAAAAGTCAGCCAAGAAATCTTCAAAAGTCAGAGTATTATTTAAAAGTAAAAATTAGGAAAGAAATGCAAGGTTTTTTTGAAAATCCCTGCTTGTTTTTCTCACGAGACTTTTTTCCCCTATATGACAATCTGTGAGTGGCTTATCCTAATTCATTATAATTTTATTGGTTTTCTTCCTCATTTCTTTGTGCATTTTTACATAATAAAAACTGTAAAAACAAGTTAAATATTTACTTACGATTCATAATAGATATAAAATGAAATAAGGAATATTGTAGAAAGTGAGACTAATGCTTCATTCAACATAAGGCTCTTCTCAAATAATTCCACACAAAAAGAATCTGTTTTCTTCTTCTATCCAGGTGAATGATGTACCATGAACAGTTCTAACATTACATGAATAATATGGCTCAAAGAGCATTAAATTTCTTACATGCAACCTGTTCATTTTTAAAGGCTTTGGTAAAGGTAGAATTTTACTTGTTAGCTCTGCTATTAGAAAACACAATTAAATAGTTTCCAATGCTGCTTTTTTCTTTGCTTTTGCTTTAGAGCATGATATAGTGAGTGCAATGCTAGTTGGAACTAAAACAAAATCTTTCTCACCTTACTATACTAAACCTACCATTACCATGCTACCGAGCACACTGTGTACTGCCTTTAGGCCTCACTAACTTCATCCATATAATGGGAGTCCAGAATGGCAAATCTTCTTTTAATTTTTAATGTTTTTTTTTTATTATATTTTAAGTTCTGGGATACATGTGCAGAATCTGCAGGTTTGTTACATAGGTATATACGTGCCACAGTGGTCTGCTGCACCCACCAACCTGTAACCTACATTAGGTATTTCTCCTAATGCTATCCCTTCCCTACGCCCCCACCCCTGACAGGTCCCAGTGTGTGATGTTCCCCTCCCTGTGTCCATGTGTTCTCATTGTTCAACATTTATGAGTGAGAGCATACAGTGTTTGGTTTTCTGTTCTTGTGTTAGTGTGCTAAGAATGCTGGTTTCCAGCTTCATCCATGTCTCTGCAAAGGACATGAACTCACCCTTTGTTACGACTGCATAGTATTTCACGGTGTATATGCGCCACATTTTCTTTATCCAGTCTATTACTGATGGGCATTTGGGTTGATTCCAAGTCTTTACTATTGTAAACAGTGCAATAAACATATGTGTGCATATGTCTTTATAGAATAAATTATAATTTGGGGGGTATATACTCAATAATAGGATTTCTGGGTCAAATGGTATTTCTGGTTCTAGATCCTTGAGGAATTGCCACACTGCCTTCCACAAGGGTTGAACTAATTTACACACCCACTAACAGTGTAAAGTGTTCCAATTTCTCTACATCCTCTCCAGTATCTGTTGTTTCCTGAGTTTTTAATGACCATCCACAATGGCAAATCTTTTAAAGCCAGGATTAGAGAGCCAAATAAACTCACTAGCTCTAAGATCTACTGAAGAAATTATAGGCTAAAAGCCTGTTGGCAATCTTAATTTTTTTTATATTACATTTGTCAACGGTGGTATACTGACAGAAAATATTTATCAATTTAACAGTTTTTGTACACAGATCAGAAATAATTGTAAATCCTTGAAAAAATTAGAAACACAAGTAGCAACATATTATTAACCTAAGAAATCTGTCATTATTATCAAAAATACACATATTGTAACTTTCTTAGAGAATGGACATTGAGATATAAAATATATCATTCTAAATATTCAACAGTAACCCATATTTCTCTTCATTGTTACCCGTCTTTAATTGTAAGTTCCTCTGTCTTGATAAAATGCAGCAATTGCAAGGATAAGTTGATGACTGGTTCTACTAGCTAGATACAAATGTGCTTACTTTTATTTTTATTCAAAAAATATTGACTCAAATACTTTATTTCTCAGAGCTTCCACAAACTATTTTATTTAAATGCTTGAAATATTTTTAAATAGTGTTTCCTGATATTTGTGGATTTCAAACCTTAATATTCCATTAAAAGAATACTGCTGTGGATATAAAAATTGCTCAATATAGTAAGATTTGACTTGCTGCTCAAAGTATATTACATATGTAGCACGACTTTGTATGAGCGTCTTTCTTCAGAACATTTTGATTTTCATTTGCTTGGTAAAATAAAACTACTTAATGTCAAAACAGCACGAGAGTATTAAATGAAAATACATTTCCAAAATAAATCTCCTTTTTTTCTTATTTGTAATTCGTTTTTATTGAATTTTATACTAAACATGTAGTATGAGTAGTTGCTTTTGTGACAACAGAAAATTAACTTAACAATATTAACTTAATTTCACTTGGTAACATAAGTAAGGCTCTTTGAAAACCTTTAAATAGGAACCATTTGATACTAGATTTTCTTACTTTGTTTTTTGTAAGAGAAAATATCTATATGCAAAGAATCATCATTCATCTTTGCTCCAAACCAGTGGTCAGAAAATCTGTTGGGTTAAAAATTATGTGATACATTTGTAAATTTAGTTAATAGCAGAACTTCCCTGATGGTCTATTTTCCCTTAAACATTTTAACATCAATGGATAATATTATTTGCCCATTTTCAGAAAACATTGATGGAGATTCAGTGCTGGGCATTCTGCAAGGAGAATGATCAGAACTCTCCTCTCAAAGGTTAGAATTGGAAAGAACGTTTACTTCTCTTATTTTGAAAATTGTTGTAGATTTGAATCCATTCTCCATATTGTCATCAACAACAATCTGACTGCCCCAGAATAGTTAAGAGAAAGGGACAGTGGACAATGGTAAGAGGGTAGAAAATTGGCAAGTACCTATGTTTAATGGTAGACGTAAGATTTAAAAATTAGCAAAGGAGGTGGAGAAGAGGACCAAGAGCAGCTGAGAAGTCAATAAAAGTGATATTAAATAAGCTAGCATACTACTACCATAAGTGGGAGAAGACTGAGGAATAAAATTCTGTTAAATACATGTGTTAGTGATTCTTTCTAAAAAGTTGGCAGGTGTAAAATCATGATTTTCCTGCAAAGTATAAAT
Source organism: Cacajao melanocephalus (assembly GCA_963573385.1). Classification (NCBI taxonomy): domain Eukaryota; kingdom Metazoa; phylum Chordata; class Mammalia; order Primates; family Pitheciidae; genus Cacajao; species Cacajao melanocephalus. The sequence goes on along the minus strand of CAUYLG010025073.1, from coordinate 67,863 downwards.
TACCCTCATTTTGGTAATGGACTCTCAATATTTCTTTTGAGGAAACAACCTATCTGCCATTTTAACCCTTACAGCTCAGGTTGGGCTGGCTCCACACACTCTGGCTTGATGTAAAAATGTCCCTGAGCAACAAATGTGAATCCTAGAACTCACCCTGGAACAAGGGAAAAACTGTGTTACAGTTGTCAATATATAGTATGTGCTCAATAAATGTCAGCTGATATTTTATTACCAGTATTGCATCATTTTTTCTGTTCACACAAATCATGATTTACTGGTGTTATTGAGGCTTTTAAAAAAATATTTGTGAATTGAAGCTTTGAGCATTTGTTTCTGTTTATCAGAAAGAAGATAAAAGAACAGAAATAATTTTATTGCATGAGAAATTTTAATGCTTTATATATGTCAGATCATTTAATAGATAAGTATGTCATTAACATAACATGATGAAATCAGTTCTGTTTTTTTCTGCATTCATTCATTATCAAATGAATGGAAAACAAACTTTTTTTTCTTTCAGAAGTCATTTTCATTAGTCTAGAATTTAGTTGAGTAAAATGGTGAGTTTTATGACTTTGAGAAAACATTACATTGAATTTTTGTAATAGAGCCTTTAAATAAATCCATATTCCTTACCATTTTATATTTGACAAATTGTTCAATTCTAGTGAAATGTATGAAATAAAAGTAAATACTATCCATTGAAATCTGTTTCATTGACTTCAATGGCAACATGCTTTTATTCTAAGTAGATTTGCTACCAATTAAAAGATTTTCTCTTTTTAGAGTAATCATGGACAAAGGTGTAAAAACACATCTACTTAACAAGTACGGCTAGATGGAAAATCACCAAGTATAAATGGTCTAAAATATTCAGAGGAGTATTTAATACTACATATATTGTGAAAATATGAAAGTATTCTATAACTGATGGACAGAAAAGATTCAAATGACAAAACCTGGGCTCAGCTGGGAGCTTTTTTCTTGAGCTAACATGTACTTGAAAGAGAAAAAGCTCTACTTAAAATGAAATAAAAATATTAGTTATTTTGAAATGAGAAAAATTATATATGTTATTTTTATTCACAAAGATAGGCATAAACTTTACGCAACAAGCATTGCATTGTTAGCATTACTGCTAAGTGACATTTTGAACTCTTGCAACTTCTAGTGATTTGTCTCCCAGTTGATACTGAAGGTAAAAGTTATTGGTGCTCTAATATTAAAAAGTAATGACAAAAATTACTACAACTTAAAGATGGTCTTATTTTTATAAATACAGAAATTACAGAGCTTTTATTACCTCCCGAAAAATATGTCTCAGCTTGAATTTTCCCAGAATACACTCCCTGATGGATTGCCCTAGTCCTAAAACCTTAATCCACTCTATACTATTAGAACTAAAACAACATTTCCTAAACTGGATTCCATCAAACACAAGCAGTAGATGACGTAAACAGGTCCACAGCTCAAAATAAGACTCCTTGAATAAAAAATCACTTTGAAGACCAGGTATATTATGTATTCCTCTGGCATGCATAATAAATATTTGGCGTGTAGAATGAGCATTAGTGTCATATTGAGGTTCCGAATTCCTGAACCACTGTTAAAGTTTGTTTCACCCCTTTCCCCAACTTATTTGAAACAGCTTTTCTCCCATAAATTCCCTATTAATATCCCCAGGTATAATCTTCCAAGGATCAACAATGGCGGAAATGCTGGCACAATTATGATTCAAGTGTATTCAGACAAGAAGAAACTCTGTTAGGGAAACATTCTGTGAAAGGTGAGGGGTTTCCTAGTTTGCATCACATTAGGAACCAGAATGTTGCCAGTAATGATCAGGTGGGGTTTTCTGAGTCTAATACTGTGTTAAAGACTATTTCAACTTGGGAATTTAAGAATAACAAAATTTACAGTAAGGAATATTTGTGTATGTGTATATATAGCATATGATATATAATATGAAAATAAAACAGATTATAGATAAAGCCAATAGAGTTTTAAATCTAATATACATTTTAAAGTCTTATTCAGTATGGAATTTGTGTATTTCCTAATCACATTCACAGTAAAGAAATTATCTCAATTTTTGTCCAGATGCTCCCTCTTTGCTATCTTCTATAATTTAGTGTCTGCTAATTATTCTTTGTGCCCCTCATAATCAGTATTTTTGTCTTTTATCACTCTGTAAGAATGGTTACTTAATTCTGTGGATGTTAAGATCCATGCCATAAATTCTCTTTTATAGTTCAAAAACCATGTCTACACATGTATGCACACAGAGGGAGTGACAGAAATTATGACTTTACCTTATGATTCTATGATTTTAAGATAAACTTATTTTTTAGATGACTTGAAATTAAATGTATGAAATTATTCACGGCAGTTCTATCTAGGGGTGAAAATAAAGAAACATGGGGATATAGAGCATTTAATTTTATTTTTTACTATCATCCTATATTTGACATACTATTTGACAAAGAATAAAATAACAGCAGAATTCGCATTCTTCATCTGCAATGATTGAAAGTATATGTAAAAGCCACTCTGTAACAACTGCCCGTGTTCCTTCAATGAGCTCCAGGTATTATCACACAAGAGGGCTCCTAGTTCTAACTATTTGTCAATGTGATTTTGCTCTTAAAGCCTTTGCTTTTGTTCTGCTCTGTGTTTCCTTAACCTTCCTTGGTCATTGGTTCTTGGCTTCATGGCTTGCATTTGCCCAGTGCTGCAGCAGCAAGGGATGCTTTAGCATACTTTCCGATAAAAAGCATAATTTTTACATTTGGTTCTAGCTGAAAGCAGATCTCGCATATTGCACCATATTAGATGATGGGCTATCCGGAAAACACTGTTTTACAAGCCCTTTGATAGCAGCAGCCCCAGGGTTTACTATTTCATCTGCCGAGGCCCGCAGTTCCTAAAAACCACGTCGGTGTTGTGCTTTGCTCAAAGGCAACAAGCCACAAAGATTGGCTGATAAATATTTATTAATCAAAATTGTAAAAGGATTATTTGTAAAATACAATTTGGAAATTAAATGTTTTATGTATAGTTTCCTCTGGGTTTTTTTTTTTTAAATATGGAATCTCGCTCTGTCTCCAAACTAGAGTGCAGTGACTAGATCTCAGTTCACTGCAACCTCTGCCCCTGAGTTCAAGTGATTCTCCTGCATCAGCCTCCCAAGGAGCTGGGACTACAGGTGCATGCCACCACGCCTGGCTAATTGTTTTGTATTTTTAGTAGAGACAGAGTTTCACCATGTTGGCCAGGATGGTCTCGATCTCTTGATCGAGATCCACCCACCTCTGCCTCCCAAAGTGCTGGGATTACAGCCGTGAACCACCACACCGGGCCTGTGGTTTGGTTTTGACTTCCAGATTAACGTATGTACTTTTTGAATCTGATAACATATTTCTTATATCTCTCCCAATAACTCTGTAGGATATTTTACAAAAGCAAAGGCTCACACAATGCCTATTGCTTGAGAAAATGTGCACAAAACACACTAAATATGCCCTGCAAAGCTAATGATTGAAATCCAAATTTCCTTTGGCTTTCGTTTTGAATAGAACCTGCAAGATTAGTCTAGAAAGGAACAATATTGTCTATCAGGGTTTGAAGGGACTGCGGTGCTCATTCATGCCTTAATTCTCTCAAACATACAAGATTAATAAAATGCTTTCTCTGCTGATGCTGAAACAGCCGGAGGACAATTTACAATGTTTGTCTTCAAGTAGCTTCTAGTCCAGTGGTGAGGCATACATGGAGGTTGACAATTACAAATACCAGATGACAGCTCCACCTGGTCTTGTTAAAATTGATTCCTCAGCCTGCCATCCATCCCTGACAAGCGGTACACACATGTTCTTTATCTCATATATATGCATAATTTTAACTTAGGAAAAATGCCTTCAGGATCTCGATTCTACCAGATCAGGATTCTGCCATCACCCATAACTTATACTCCAGGCACCTTCCAGAATGTATGTCAAGCCATACATTAAATATATAAATTAAATATATATAAAAATTAAACACATTTAGAAACTATACATATACATATATATGTGTGTGTGTCTGTGTATATATGTAACTTTGGGCAAGGTGATGGAATGTTGGCTCAGAGCTAGAAAACTATTTATATACACACAATGGACAATGGAGGGAATGGCTGTATACAGGCTTTTCCTAAACAGTAACAAAGATACTTTATAAAAATGAAAATATAGTCAGTGGTGAGTGGCCTCTTTTATTCTGACAGAGTATTAATTTGGAAAGGGAAAGCATTTGCAAATGCTCTGATGCTGTTCTGGCACTGCTTTTTAAATTTCTTAGCAACATTTTTTGCTGTTATGGACTTTTCTTTTGTTTCCAGTTTATTTAACTACTGTAGGTGTGCAGGGAGGTTTGCATGAGGGGTCCGTGCAAGTAGAAACTCCATTTCCAAGGTGCCACGCTGCTCTAGCAGAGCGGTTGAAATGATCTTAAATAAAAGTAGAATCATTCCAACACTGCCTGAGTGTGAAAGATGATATTAACAAGAGGATCATAAAAAATCGATATCCAAATTGCCATTGGGGTGCTAAATAGCACAGGAAGGTGAGAGGAAGAATTAAGAAGCAAACAGAAACGTAGATATTAGAAACAACTCAGAGGAGAGCTGAATGGAAGAGAAAAGCCTGGAAAAGGCTTAAAATGATTTTGCCAAAGGCAGCTGACAATATGCAACTGAACAGCAGGGGGAGCTATGGTATTGCAGTTGTCAAATCTCAGTTTTAATAAAGAAAAGTTTCAGATTTATGGTTCTAACAAAGAGGACATGTTAGTGTTTCTTACTTTTGTAATAAACAACCTAGCTACAGACACTGGGGTGAGCTTTAATGATTTTTATCTTCTATTGAGGCCAGGAGCGTGATCAGCACTTCCTGGGCTTTGGACAGAAGTGGTGTTACACACCGGTATGAATGAATTTACCCTCGGCTGATGTTTTTCTTTCTAAATGTATAGGTTTGAGTTTTGAAAGAAATCCTTCTTGTCTTTGGTTAATTGAGAGGAGAAACTTGTGATGTGGGATAAAATGTGCCAAGTGTCAAGTAGGAAGGTAAGGAAAGTTTTCTAAATATCAGAGGTGGTTTATTTAATTATTTATATAAGTATTTTTAAAAACTGTTTCAGCTGGCAAAGCTGTAACTGACAACTGGCAAAGCAGATGAATGTGTACACATCAACTCTTCCGTAATAACATGCCCTCCTACCTCCCATAAGCAACTAGTTTCTTCGCCGTTTAGGCTGCCTCCTGAAAATAACTATGTGTTTGTTGTTGTTGTTGTTTTGTTTTTGAGATAGAGTCTCACTCTGTTGCCCAGGCTGGAGTGCCATGGCCCAATCTTGGTTTACTATAACTTCCACCTCCTGGGTTCAAGTGATTCTCCTGTCTCAGCCTCCTTAGTAGCTGGAATTACAGGGGTCTGCTGCCACGCCCAGTTAATTTTTGTATTTTTAGTAGAGATGGGGTTTCACCATGTTGGCCAGGCGGGTCTTGAACGCTGGTCTCGAACTCCGGACCTCAAGAGATCCACCAGCTTTGGCCTCCCAAAGTTTTGGCATTATGGGTATGAGCCACCACACCCGGCCAACTCTGTGTTTTATTCCTATGTATATTCCTTTTTTTTTGAGATGGAGTCTTGCTCTGTTGCCAGGCTGGAGTGCAGTGGTGCAATCTCGGCTCACTGCAACCTCTGCCTCCTGGGTTCAAGTGATTCTTCCGCCTCAGCCTCCCGAGTAGCTGGGACCACAGGCACGTGCCACCATGCCGGGCTATTTTTTGTATTTTTAGTAGAGACGGGGGTTTCACCATGTTGGCCAGTATGGTCTCGATCTCTTGACCTTGTGATCCGCCCACCTCGGCCTCCCAAAGTGCTGGGATTACAGGCCTATGTCTATTCTTACTTAAAATAGATGACTAGGTGTAGGCATAGTGAACTGAACTTGTATCTCCTGATCCATCATTATTTAAAATTACTTGGACACCAGGAAACCTGCCCATCTTCTTTTAAAGCTATGAAGACATTGCTAATGAGTGGACTCCCAGTATCCTTTTGAAATGATAGCAGGGGTGACAGCTCACAAGAAAATTACATCTAAAAGGGCATCTGTCAAGAGAACTACCTCTAAACTGAAATGATTTATTCTAATTAAGGACACTGTATTAGTTTGCAAGGGCTGCTCTATCCCATTACTAACCAACTGAGTGGCTTGAAACAGCAGAAATTTATTCTCTCACACTCTGTGGTCTAGAAGTCCAAAACCAAGTTGTAGTTGGCAGGACCATGTTCTGCCAAAGGCTCTAGGGAAGAATCCTTCCTTGCTTCTTTCTAGCTTGTATTGGTAGTTGGTGATCCTTGCCACTCCTTGGCTTTTAGGTGCATTGCTCCAATCTCTGCCCCCATCTTCACATCACTCTCTTTTCTATGCCACAATGTCCTCTCCTCTTTATATATAGATACCAGTCATTGGATTTAAGGCCCATCCACAATCCATCATGATATCATCTTAATCCTTAACTAATGACAGCTGCAGAGACATTATTTCCAAAACAATTCATATTCTGAGGCTCTATGTGGACATGAATTTTGGGGGACACTGTTCAACCCATTATAGGCAAAAGTAAAGGTAAATGAAGATTCTTTTTACTGGTTTTAATTAAAACAACAAAGAGGCAAATTAGTAAAATTGTAATTACTAATTACAATTTTTTTTAAAGATACAAGACATGAGAAAGTAAGTACTTAGGAAAACAAATACAAATATGCTCCCAGCAAGGGCTTACATACTATTTATTAATTTATTATTTTATCTTTTGAGATAGAGTTTCACTCTTGTTGCCCAGGCTGCAGTGCAATGGCGCAATCTCAGCTCACTGCAACCTCAAGTGATTCTCCTGCCTCAGCTTTCCGAGTAGCTGGGATTACAGGTGCACCCCCCCGACACACCATGACTGGCTAATTTCTGTATTTTTAGTAGAGACAGGGCTTCACCATGTTAGACAGGGTGGTCTCAAACTCCTGACTTCAGTTGATCCACCTGCCTTGGCCTCCCAAAGTGCTGGGATATCAAACAGGGTGAGCCACTGCGCCTGGCCCATACTATTTATTAATGGAGTTGAAATAGAACTAAAAATAGTTAGTGGCTACACCAATAAACTGACTTATAGACTGACACATTGAACTGCTAATGATCAAATGATTTTGCTTGGATAACTGTATTACAATTGTGCAGTTCAAATAGTACCTGTATACAACAGAAAGAAAAGTTGTATGGAGATTGAGTTTTGTTGGTGGCATTCTAGCATTACTATACATTGGTGATGAAATGTTGGCTATTTACTCTTTCTGGGAATTTGTTTCTTTAGTTACAAAACTGAATTCATAATGATGTCTTTGGAATTATCAGAGGACGTGTGGGGGCAAAGAACAGAGAAGGGGACACAATAAATATTACTTTACTCATCCTCTTTTCTTTGACTTCTTCAAGTACTAGTCTCTTTCTTCCAACAGAAATGCATTCATACTTTTCAAGGGCATACAGTGTTCTGCTGATGTGTTATTTCATACAATGATCATATTGAGTGTTTTTCAGGCATCATCATAATAATGATTTAACCAGAATAGTTCCATAAAAATTATGCTAATAGATTTTCTAAGAAAAAAAATGTCCAACACCTACTTGTTTTCCAAGTTACCAAACACTCAGCTTACTGAACAGTTCATTTATTTGACAAATATTTTTATTGAACAGCTAAAACTCTTACCACAGTACTTGGCATATATTCACATATTTACCTTTCTTTCTACAAACATGGATCATGTGATTACTATGTGCCAATACTGTGCTGGACCTTGGGCCTTGCTCTCGTGAAGCCACGCTTAGTCAAGAAAACAGTTAATGAAACAATCATGCAAATGTGGCACTCTATGGGCATGGCAAGGAATAGCACAAGAGAATTAAGAGTGTTCTAGGAGTAATTTTGACTTACCCAGAAATAGCAGACTAGGTTTCCTTAAGAAAGTAAAAATTGGCAATAAACTTGAAAGACAAAAGGAATTAACCAGAAGAGGGTAAAGGAATCCTGTTATGGGTGGAAGAGAATACACAGGCAAAAGAAAACCTATGGCACATGAGAAGGACTTTTCAAAGTGTGTCTAGAGAGGGAAAAGCAATGAGAATGTGGTATAACATGAGGCTCAAGAGGTAAAGAGAGCTAGACTGTGTGGAGTCATGCAGGTGAGGTTAATAAGTTTTATTTTTAACGTAAGAGTAATAGGATGGCACTAAAGCTTCTTAAGCAATAAGATAAAATACTCAGATTTGGCAGTGGAGAGATCCTTCTTGTTGCAATTGAGTTGGGGAAGGGCTAAACTAGATTTAAGTAAACCAATATGAGGGGCCACTGGAGTAGGTCAACTGACTAGCTTGGACCAGAAAACATGTTGACGGTGAAATCCATATGATTGGATATGAGCAGTATTGACTAAAAAAGGGACATGGAAAGGGGACCAGTTTTTTCTAGGGAAGAATTGGGCCATGTTAAATATGTACATAGGCAGCTGGGGAAAGGGATCTGGGGTTCAGAAGAGAGGTCTAGACTGGAGTTATTGACATAAGGGTTCTTAATGTGATTAAGATCATTTCTAGCAACTCTATATAAAGAGATCTAAGGATTAAAATAAATATATGCCCATATTAGAGACACAGTAAATAATGACAACTATTTTTTTAAATGTCATTTGCCAAATATATGATTTTAAATCCTAAAGTGATTTTTACCTTATCAAAACCTGAATCATTATTTGAAATAAATCAACACATGGATTAAAAGTTCTCTTCCTATATTTTTGACCTTTCCAAATTGGACTAAGTCTTGAATTAGGTTGCCACAAATCAATATATTCTACACATACTTGATAGTGCAAGGATGGATAAGACAGGCTCCAACCAGTTCCCAGGGGCTGCAGCTAGAGATTCTACAAGTAAAAGTGTAACCGCAGAGTACAGGAAGCACTAGACTGCATGTGTTAAGGAACCTATAGTTATATATAGTAGGGATGATATCGTGTGATATTTTAATGGAATTTGGCAGTGGGAATCAGGGAAGACTTGTAGAGGAAGTAATATTTAAGCAGAGTCTTGAAGACTGACTAGAAGGAAGCCAAGCACAGAGCGGAAAGGAAGGATTCCAAGAGCATAGAAGAGTGCATTCAAAGGCCCAGAGTCAAGACCACGATGGCTTCTCAGAAATAAAAGCACTTCCATATGACTGGAGTGAGTGAAATGCTTCATTTCAAGAAGTGGGTGAATTTTAAATCACAAATGTTCACACGAAACCTTTTTTTGCCCCTCTTAAAAAGTTGGCAAGGAGTTGGAAAGGAGGCGTCAAATGAAAATAAAAACACCTTTATAATGATTCAACATTCCTGAAAGGTTTGGACATTGACATAGGGAAAAACATGTCTCTGAATGAATTTGCTTAGAATCTTCATGTAGGATATAATAACACATTCTATCTAATTTGGCACATCAAAAATCTCCTCTACTCCCTTGACAATTTCCTTTTTTCTTTTGAGCAGCAACTCTGTTAAAGTTTGTTGATTACCACTTTTAAATAAAGAAATTCCTCCTCAGAGTGAGGCTTTAAAGTCTTTCTGGTGATGAGTACCAGCACATGATAGAACATTTCAATGTAATATTAACCATACTTCATGTGTGAAGTCCTGCACTCATTATAATTCAACAGCATGGTCCAGGGAACAATACCAGCCCATTAACTGATGAAAATAGTGATTGGTGATGAAACCTTAGTCTGGAAGATATCCAGTGATCTGAAGTGCAAATACTACTTGAAAACAGTTGTGCTTAAATTAATTCTTTCTTATATATTGATCAGGTATCTCTGAAGCCAGATTTCCCAATACATTACTTTTTTTTTTTCTTCCCAGCAAAGATTAGACATTTTTCTGTCAGCTGTAAACTTCTCCAACCTAAGGTTATTAGCATTGGTAATTAAATAACTCTGTTATATGTGAGAAGCATTAAGATAAATACTCTTAAAGGAAAAAAACAGTTAGAAAAAATGTATATATGTGTGTGTTTGTGTGTGTGTGTGTGTGTGTGTGTGTGTGTGTGTGTGTGTAGGCTAGTTCCATTGCTGATTTTCCCTTTCCTTAAAATTGAATGTATTCTTCATTCACTATTATAAACTAAATATTTCCTTTGAGTCCAATTAGCATTGCTGAAAGAAAAAGCAAATCAAGGCTCTGTTCATCACGCATCAATGTAATGGAAAATCAGGTCTTTTATTCTAGCTTTAATAACTGCAGCTTGATTAGAGGCAAAGAAAAGCCTATGAAGGGATAAGGGGGAAAATGAGAAGGACTGCCAAATTAGTTCTATAAGAATTCTCAACCTGTCTGCTCTCTGGCTCACTATTCAAATGCTAATTGAGCCTTTTGGTAAACAGAATGGGTAATCATGGAAGACAAAAACAGACACAGAAAACAAATGACATATCATACCTTATCCAAAACAGCATGGCATTTTTCTGATAAGCTTTGGAAGACTTAAAATTTTAAGTCCTAGGGTCTTATTTTTTTTTCTGGAAAGATTATAATTAATATAATAAAATAAATATTACATAATCAAATAAAAAATGACAAAGAACCACTTTGTTTCAACAATGAAACCAGTCATGTTATAATTAGATAAGAGGATTTATATTCATAGCTATAAACATGAAAGTAGACCGTGCGTCTGGATAAAGGCAAGTTTTTAATTCTTAAAAATTAATTACATGGCATTATTCTTATCAGTACACAGAATGCATTAATTATACAATTAATAAAAAGATGAAAGGTTTTTTTTGGGGGGCAATTGTAATGCACAAGGGGACATTTCGTTTTATACCCAAAATTGTCCTTCAGGCATTTCTATAATCTTCTTACTAGGCAATGTCAAGACCCTAAACCAGTTAGTAGTTTGAATGGAGTGGTTCTTTACATTAGCGCTTAGACACATTTTGGAAAGGTTGTGGATTTCCATGTAATTGGGATCTAAGGTGTAATAGGTTTAATTTGAGGTCCTCTTTAAAAGAACAGTAGGAAAAGGCATTGTCAGCAATGTGTAATAGCCAGGAAAAAATGGCAGCTCACTCATTCACAATGGGCTTCCATAAGGATGAAAAAGTGATTATCTTACTACAACAGTTATTTCTCTGAGTGCTTCCATCATCGGCAAAGCACCGAAAATGCCTTGTGTGTGCTACCACTTTATCCTTGAAAACATTTTAAAGCTATAAATAACATTCACGAAGAAGAAATGTAGTAGTGAAAAGACAGCTGGCTATCAGAAGCAGAGCCACAGGCCAAATCCATTTTAGCAAACTCCAAGGGACTGTCCAAATTCTCTTGCTGTCCTTCAATTGTGTTTTATCAACTACCGCTTGGAGTAAATGGGCTATCAGCCAAGACTAGGAAATCTGTTTTTGTTATATACAAATTGTTGATGTAATGTACAGCAGGACAGCATGGTCAGACTGCAATGGTATTTGACTTGGCTGACCTGCTGGCAATATCACATGTGGGAACAAACATGTTACTAGTTTTCACCTAAAAGATAGCACTCAGCTACTTTACGACGTGTAAATCATACAAAATGTCTTGAAATTTAAAAGCCTCAGATGTTGAGCATTTTAGAACAAAACTGGAGCAATATCAGACTATGATAACAATGACTACCTTGCTGTTTGGGATAGGAAAGGGGAAAGACCCCAAAATAGAAACTAGAGAATCACCATCAGTGCTGGTGTGTAGGTGGCGACTACATGGGTGGCTATACCTTCCCCATTATATCCACCTATCTGTTCTTTGATTTGCATAATTAGTATAAATTGATATGAAAATGCATCTTCAAGTTCCTACCCACTCAACTCATGTTACTAAGACCCCCATATGCTATAGAAAATCTGAGATTAAACACTTATTTCCATTCTGCCATGCTATACTCTCTGTGTCTCTTCTCTCTCTTTCCCCCGTCACACACACGCACACACAGAACAAACCACCCTCTGCAAATATGCTTTGCCTTTTCTATAGCCTGTCATTGTGTTGTTTTCTGCTTTTCTGTCCCTGGACATATCAACATTCCAAGGTTAATGATGAGGCACCTTGAAAATGTGGTGTTTGTTTAGCTTAAGGTAATGTTTTAAATGTCTTGCTGTGTGTGGCAATCTCATTGCTTCTAAAACAAAGCCCATCTGCAATCTGAACCTGCATTCTATATTAACACCTCAGACACATTTCTGCAGTTTTTTTGTCATCCTGTCCTGGTTGAAAAATTATATGTGAGACTGGAGGTGGCAAACACTAGAATCAGTTTGATAGGTTCAAGCTTTGAAAATCACATCTCTCCAAGCCTTATTATCAAACTGATGTGCTGTGGCATCTTGTCCTTCCTAAGTTTCCTGAATTCCTGGAAAATGGAGGAAAGGGACTGGGTATTTAACCGCAGTTCATTTAGGATTCCTTTGGAATTATACATCTGAATTTTAGCCTTATCCATCTATGAGGAACTTTTCAATTCTTATACGAATAGATAGCAATTTTTTTCCCTAAATAGTAAGACATTTCTACTTAATAGGGATGTATTTGCTCATAACACGTAACTGGTATTTTCCCCTTACCTGACTCACAGTTAATGGGGATTAGAATTGTCATTAGAGCCCATGGTAGATTTGTGCTTCCCTATTCTGTTGGTGGGTGAATGGACCGTGACTTGCTTTGGCCAGTGACATGGGACTAAAAGAGCTGTGTTTCTTTTTTGCTGAAGCTTTAGGATTTCAGCAATCAATTCACCACATTCTCTTCCCTTACCAAGAAAATTATGGGAGTTCATTCAAGATGAAATGCCTGCTGGCCTAGATCCCTGGGTAACTATGTTTAGCAGAGCCCCCTGCTGACCCTCTTTGGGAATGGGAGAGAAAATGTCTTTGCCAGGTGATGCCATTGATGCCACTGAGATTTGGTGGCTATTTGTTTCCACAGCATAACCCAGAATATCTTGACTGATACACTATCAAAGACCAACCTCATATTAGAATAACGTCAGATTCTTAGGGACTTTGTAGAATAATATTATGGTCAGGAAAACAACCTCTATCCTAATATGTCCAGGGTAGGCTAATAAAACAGGAGATTTCATTTGTACCTAGTATTGTGCTAACAATTTTATCTGAATTATCATATTTAATCCCTACAACCAGAGGCAATATTGAAATTAAATCCATTAATTTCTGACTTCTTTGAATCCCCTATTAGTTGCTTAGCATTTAGTTAAGAGATTAAAAAAAAAAGGAATATGAATTTTTAAGAACAAAAGAAACATACACCATCATTTTTGCACATAAACACTTAGTACTGTCTTTTTTTTTGACAGTCCTGAAGACAGCATTTGAAGCTACTGCTATTTGTTAAAGTATATGTCTAAACGGACTATTAGGAGAGAGAGAATCAAGCTTTCTTAGGTTTTCAGTAATAGTGTATTGAGAAGACAAAGCAATTGTTATCACAAATATGCTTATTTAAGATCATTACAGAAATTTGTTTCCCTTCTTTCAAAGAGTATGTTTTGAGAGCTAAAAATCATCCTATCACATTTGGACAAATAGAAGTAGTTACTGTTTAAGGATCAAGTGGTTATTTCTTTTAAAAGTCAGGTATGCTATATTTGATAATCACAGCTTCTAATTCTCAAAACAAGCTCTCACTTTGGCATATCTTTTGAATTTGAGTCAACACTATGGATATGAATCTGTGTATTCAAATATTTCAGTGTACGTGTATGTGTTTGTAAGATACACAAGCTTATCCCCTTGCTTCAAGGAAACTTGAATAGCAAAATCCAAATTTGCAAACAATCCAAGTAGAAGGCAATTATTCAGGAAATTATTAAGAATATGTATGATTGCCACAAAACTGGGTGTATTTTGTGGGTATAAACAATTGAAGAAAACCTCTAATACTTTCTCTCTTTTACAAATACATACACATTATGTGAATAGCTCAAGGGCAAAATACATTGAAGATTGATTTCCCAGATTCATTCTTTGTATTGGAGAAGTGCCCTTCCCAGTAACTCAGAACAAATTGAAGGAGCATTTCATCATGAGAAGATAGGCTAGTATGGGAGAAGTTTAATAAAAAGTATTTCATCCAGATTGCTGATCCAATCCAGATAGAGCTGAGTAACTTTGATGTTTTCCTATTCTAACTGCAGAAAATTTTAGATTTAAATAAGGTCCAGTTAGATTTCCCCCATTTTGTGAATAAAGGGTTTATGAATGTGGCTTGGTATATTCATTATATCAGCCTATATATTACCCAGAAAAATATTTCCATTTGTAATTTTTCTGCCAGCAAGTGATGGCAGGCTTTGTTTATGTGCCAAGGAGATTGAAAAGGACCTACATAAATATTCAGGACAGCATACAGGGTTTTTAGAGCAATGAAATACTCTCTGCAATACTATAATTGACTTGTATATGTCATAATACATTTGTCCAAACCCACAGAATGTGCAACACCAAGAGAGGACCCTTATGTAAGCTGTGGACTTTGAGTGTTAAGGAGAAGGTTCATCCGTTGTACCAAATGTATCAATCTGGTGGTGAATGTTGATAGTGAAGGAGGCTCTGCATGTGTGGAGCAACGGGTAGACGAGAAATTTTCCATATCTTTCTCTTGATTTGGCTGAGAAACTGCTCTAAAAAAATTAAATCTTTACATATATACATGAAGGACATATAAAGCCCCTTGCATTCTGCTGCCTTCCTCCCTTTCTGAACTTATCCCTGACTGTTCTGCTGCTTGAAATTTACCCTTTCTGTAATCCAGACTTTTTACAACATTCTGAACATGCCATCTTCTTTTGCACGTGTAGTTCCTTATACTAGAAATGTCCTTTCTTCTTCTCTGTGCACAACTATTTGCTATTTCATCCTGTGAAGTCTAAGAGCTCCATTAATCATTGATTTTTTTCCAGGACCAATTCTTGTATTCTCCCAGTGTCAGAGATACTCCTCTCTAATTTCATGGCATACTGGAATTTTCTGCTCTTACCATATTATTTTGTAAGCATTAGTTTATATATTTTCAGACATTTAGAAACAATAATCTTGGTTTTGAAAAAAATCTCTTTATTCATGATATCTGCATATATAGAAACTCAATAATTTGTGGAATGAATGAATGAGTGAATGAAAGCTGCTGATACATTGGCAAGGTACTTTGGCAATTCATTAGCTATGGTAAGACACTGTGAAAAAACAATGAGGTACAGGCGTGCCCATACCACACAAAGCCAAAAGTCAATATGATGAATACATACACTGCAAGCTCCTAAGAGATTTAGTTGAAATTATTTACTAAATAAATGCTTTCATGTCCTATTACTCTTTCAATCGAGAATTTTGAAAGACAAAAAGAAAACTGAAAACTACAGAGACTAACTTAGCAAGACTCCACCTATCACCAACCATAATTCATGAATGGCCACATTTTGTCATATTTGTTTTATCGTCATTTTTTTTAAGTGAAAGAATTGTTATAGTCTGATTGTGTTCACCAAACTGTAATCTCCAGTGCAGTAGTGTTGGGAGGTGGGAACTTTGTGAGATGCTTAGGTCATAAGGGCGCCGGCTTCTTTAATTCATTAAGGCCATTTTAAAAGGGCTTAACAGAGGGAGTTTGGTCCTGTTTTTGCCTCTTTAGTCTCTTCTGCCATGTGAGGACATAGAATTCCTCCCCTCTGGATGATGCCTCAGCAAAGCACCATCACGGACATGGAGACTTGGGCTCACACCAGATGTCAAACCTGCCAGGACCCTGATCTTGGACTCCAAGCCTTCAGAACTACGAGAAATGAATTTCTATTTTTTATAAGTTACCTAGTCTCAGGTATGTCATCACAGCAGCAGTAATGGACTAAGACAAGAACATTAAAACCCTACCTCACTGGCAAAATGCCCCTGCATGCCTTAGGCATGAACACATGAGCTTGCTTCTTTGCCACCTCTGTTCCATAAGAGGTTTTCCAATGGTTTTGAAAAGCTAATGTTCACTTCCCTTGCCCAGCCTTTAACATGGGGCCAGCTACAGAATTTTCAGAGCCCAGTGCAAATTGAAAATGTGGACGCCGCCCCCCTCCCCCAGGTGGGGGCAGGAAAATCAATCTCCCATTCCCAGGAAGCCGTTGCCCCAACCTAAGGCTGAGAGGCAGCCTTCGGGGTCTTGCAATCCCTATGACTGGATCTATTTGGTACCCAGTTCAGGTGTGAATGACAGGCCATCTACTAAGCACACTGTGGTACTGTTGGTTCAGTGTAGAGCTGTTTGCCACTTTATTTACGGCACCAATAAAGAAAGAGAGGAGGATAATCGATATACTTATCTGCCAGGGCAGGCAGGCTTCACAGCTGTGGCACCAATACAGTAGCACAGGGCCCTCTATTCAGAAAGGCCCAATATTTGGGGTCCATACTCTGTGGTGGCTGTCTTGAGATTCTTCATAGTTTCATCTTTGAAACTATTTCATAAGAAGTTCAATGGGAGGATGAGACTTGTGCCTGGAGGCTTGAAGCTTCAGCTCACGTGCATGTGAATCTCTGGGTTATGCTCTTGGTAATTTACGTCTTCCCCCTAGAACCCTGGCCTTGCCTGACATCCCCACTCCCATGCCCAAGCACCCCACAATGATTGCAGCACTCTGTCCAGGTGGGCAACCCAGTCACATTGGCATGGAAGGGTCCACGTTCTACCAGGGGCCTCTTCCCCAAGTGGAATTTTGGGTGTGAGCCTATGGAGGGCTAGGATCTTTTTTTAATGGCCAAATCTTTGTCATCTTTAATAAACAAAAACAAACAACAAATGCCCATACTTCTTATAAGCCTCTCTCTCTTCATACTGCTGTCTTTTCTTCGTTACCCTTCACTGAAAAACTTCTTGAAGCTCCACTGTCTTCTGTTCTATTTCCTATCTCTTACTCACTTTTCAACTCACTACTAATTGCTTTCTGCCACCATCATGCTACATTAATATGTACTGTATTTATTATCAAACCCTAACAACCACATACTAAGTCTTAGATCAGTGTCTTAAGAGCTTTAATAATATTATCTTACTAAATTTTCACAATAATTCTTTGAAGTAAGTACCAAATTATACCTATTTTATAGATGATAAACACAAGCACAGAAAGATTAAATAATTTGCCTTGGGTCACACAGCTAGCAAGTGGTGGTGCCAGCGTTTTAATTCAAGAAGTCTAGCTCTACAGGCCCTGCTGTCACTGCTATGACCTATGGCCTCTCAAACAGTTCCACTCTGACCTTCTGACAAATCCTGTAGTTTATTTTTTTACATCTTCTTACTATCTAAACTATTTTTTAAACATTGCTGAGCACCTCTTCCTTTTTGAAGCATTGCTCTCTACCTTTTAAAGCAGTTTCTTCCCGATTTACCTTTTATACCTCTAGTTGTCTCATAGCCTTTTACTTCATGTCCATCTCCTATTGATTTGCCCCTTACGTATTAATGTCCTAAATGAGTCTTTTCCCAGGCCTATATTCTTTCTGCTCTATAAAATCTGCCTGAATGCCCTCTTGACAGTAGCTACTCTCTTATCTGAGGTCCCCTAACAAACTCTTTGAATTAAAGAGTCATATATATATATATCTTTTCTGTGAAAACCAGTGGCTCATGCCCAAAGTCTTTGGCTGCTTGTGACCAGTTGGCTACAATTTGTGTCCTCTCTCTCAACCATCACTTTCCCTTTCACCTAGCAAAGCTGTGGTCTCATCCCATCAGTCAAGTTTATTTCCAAGCATGAGTGTTGAAGTCTGTTGGCCTTTTAATCAGCAATATCTTATAACTGCCGATTCAACCAGCATTTAAACTTGCCTTACCCTGGACTTCATTTCATGAGAAATTATACATTTCCTTATGTTTTTCTGTTACTTTAATTTTTTTTAATGTGTGTTATATATTGGTTCAGGGTTTCTTATTTATCTGTGCCCTTTATGGTTGGGCTATGAACTTCTAAAGCAAGAAATAAGATGTTGAAAATCTTTGTATCTAGCTCAGAGTCTGTCATATAGCTGTTGGATAAATATTTAATGACTGATATGTTTTAGCTCTGTGTCCCCACCGAAATCTCATCTCAAATTGTAATCGTCATGTGTTGAGGGAAGGACCTGTAATCCCCATGTGTTGAGGACGGAAGGTGATTGAATCTTGGCAGCAGTTTCCCCCATGCTGTTCTCCTGATAGTGAGTGAGTTCACACGAGATCTAATGGTTTTATAAGGGGCTCTTTCCCCTTCGCATCTCATTCTCTCTCTCTCCTTCTGCCCCATACCCTGCCATGTAAGATGTGTCTGCTTCCCCTTCCACTGTAATTGCAAGTTTCCTGAGGCCTCCCTAGCCATACAGATCTGTGAGTCAATGAAACCTCTTCCTTTATAAATGACCCAGTCATGGGTAGTCCTTTACAGCAGCATGAAAATGAAATAATACAATGACTAAACGAAGAAATTAGAAATTGAGCTTTCTTAGATGTTTAGAAGATAATTTCCGTGTACATTTTTTAGAATCAATCTTATACACTTAGCTAAGCTCATCATGTTAATATTATTAGACTTCAAAAATATGTCTTTAAAAGGAGAAAAGTAGAAACCACAGTAAGAGAATATTTTTTATTTTTTAATTTTATGAATTGTAACCTAAAGACCTAGCACAAGATTTGAGATCAGAGCAAAGTGTTGAACCCTTCGGGCAAGTCAGTTATTACTGAAAAATAAATCTTTATTTATCGAGAGGAAAAACCAGCAAATCAAAAGGGAAATGATTTTCAATTTTATGGAAGAACTTCAGTAGCTATTAGTATTGGTATATTAACAACTTAGATAACATGTGGTGGGACCAGCCAGCAGATTTGGCCTTAGACAAATTGTAAATAGACAAAGTTCATCTATATAGTCAGTCTCTCTGTTGGTTTTCTTTGTTTTTATATCTCCTTGGCCAAGTTTCCAGCCATTGTGTTAACTTTTAATTACCCAGTTTCTACTGCCTTCTTAGCTCCTCTGTGTTTTCCCTACCTGGGTGTTTCCATCACCTTATCTAGACATTGTTTCTTCTTTCTCTCTCCATAAGATACTGTGCTGACATGAAAAGAGACAGTAACTTTAGAGTTTAAAAAATCAAATTGTAAATATTCTACCTATTAGTTTTGCCATTTTTCTAATCCAGTTTTCTCACCTGCAAAATGGGAGTAATAGTACTAGCCACCTTATAGAATTATTGGGTAATTTAGGAAGCTAAGGTAGCAGACAGCACAGAGTAAGCACTCAAATGTCAGCTACTGTTATAATTCTGGGTACATGACCTTGGGGCCATTGCTTGTCTGTTAAATGGGGACAACATTCACTACCTAAAAGATGCTCTGATATTAAATAATGTATGTTATGTGTCTAGCACAGAATTTAATATACAATAATTTGGATAATGAATTCTTGTCTGAAATTATAATTCTTTGATAGTCTAAGGTATTATCTGCTAAAGGTTTCATGTCTCCTAATAAGTGAGGCAACTTAACTAAGTTTCATATATGAAATCATAGTAGAACAAAAGGCAGAAACTAGAAGACTTTTAATATTAGTATGACTGGTTTTAAGCTAAAGAAACCAGCATGGTTTGTAAGAGGAAAGATGAGAGGACTGAGGGCTGGAAAACTCCCAACTTGTAGAAGATGGAGGAATCAGGAATGACTAATCCAGGAGATGAAGCAGGTAATGCCAGTGATCTGGAAGCATGTGATGCCTTGGAAGGTAGGTGAAGGAGGAGTTTCAAGGAAGAGAGAGTGATCAGCTGCATTGTGTTGTACTGCTTGGTCAAAACATGGAAGATACTAATTTACTATCTAATATTTGAAAGCTTTCTTTGATTGCTGTTCATAATTCTACATCTGTGTAAAATGGTGAAACCCATGTCCTCCTTTTTGGAATGTGGCATACTATTTACCAATACAGATCATACAAGGCAAAGTTTTCAGAAGTCTTATATTTGCCCACTTACCCACTTGTCTTTTCCCCTTAAGCATAATTTCTGATATTTCCCTCTTGATAGGACAGCATCACATTGTTCCATTTGAGCCAATTACAGTTTCTGGAGAAAGCAGGTTTTAAACCTATCCTTAGTCTAGTCATTTGTGGCAAGTGAAAGTTTTACACCAAAATTGCTGGTTTGGATAAACACTAAAGAGCAGCCTATCTTATTGGGTTGTTTATAAATGGAAAGCTTGTCAGTCTGTGGGGGAAATATTTTATTTTAAAACTTCAAGATATTGATAAACATCTTCCAAACTAGGTAAACCTCAAGCTTGAACTAAGTTGCAGGTTATTAGGTAGAAAATAGTTAATACAATGATGTTTGCTTTGAATGCTGTTCTCCACGTTGCACTCAGTAATTTCATGCTTTCAGAAGACAGATGGCTATAACTTTCTTAGCAAAATGGACAAAGCTTTTTAATGTGTGGATGCAAGGTAATGGCAGAAAAGTCAGCTCTTTCTGGTTTTCTTACTTACATAACCATGAGAAATTAAATTTGTCAAAAAGGAGTATTTTGGTTATATTCTAAATTTGCAATATATTTTTTTCAATTGATGTCGTGGCATCCCCACAGAAAGTGGAAAAAGAATATGTTGCTCAACAAGGGTTAATCTAGTTTATTACATGTAAACCATTCAGAAAACATGTAGCTAAAAGAAACTTTAATTTTGTTTTTAACACTGTTGATTCTAACCAACTCATCTTTATAAATCTTCCCTCAAACAGAATTATGCTGTGCTTATGGGTCATTAAACCATTCATCAGATCTTATTTATTCTGTGCTCTGCTTTTTTATATAGATTATCACATGATTTCCTGGGCAGAACTGCTCTAATTTCTTTGGGGTTTCTTTCTTCCTCTCTATTTCTTATGCCTTTAACCATTCAGGCAATCTGTTGAGAACTTTTTTTCTAACATACTTTTAAAATATCAAGATTTGATATTTGCTCAACAACAATGTTCTTAACATCTTTGTTTTCTCATTGATAAAGTGAGATTAATAATAACATCTATTTTATGGCATTGTTAGGAGGAATATATTGACTGATTAATCTCTTCAAAAGAGAATGGCACATAATAAGCACTATGTAAGTGCTTAAAAAATAAGGGAATTTACATAATCTCATAAATAATAACACCATAGAACAGATGTGTGAAATCTATTTACTATACTTCTATCTTGTAGACGTTTGTCTAGCTCAATCTCAGCACTTTGAGAAAAGCCATTTTTTGTTATTAGTATTATCTATAGTTGTAAAAGTGAGGTATAAATATTTATGATCCAACTCTGCTAGTCTTTAACTGTGTATGTGTCTCTCAAGTTGAGATAATTAAATTGAAAAATTATCTAAAGCATGGCTAAAATAACAAAAGAGCATATCAATTATTGACTTTTTTAGAAGAAGAACACATAAAGGTACACTAAAATTAACTCTAAATTGATTGTCTAAACTACCCTACACAAAGACATTGAGGATTCCTTGTTTTATTAAATAATGAATTATTACAGTAAATTTAAATCTGTAAAGTAACACAGTTATGAACACTAAACTAATTTTTATTTATTAAATATGCAGAAAAAATAACAAAACACATAATTTGTGTTAGCTGATTTATAATGTAGTAGTATTAAGATGTAAGAAGAAATTTTAGAAATCAAATTATGAAAATATTGGGTGAAATAACTAGCGTTACCTAGTTTCTTGCTTCTCAAGGACTGCCAGATTCCATTTCTGCTTTTCTCTTTCATTGTTTTTTTGCTGTCTTGTTAGTTACACATGAATAGAAAATAGAGGTCAACTCAAGACTTTATATTATTAAAACTTATTGTGTAAAAATTTTAGTTATCTCAAAATACATGTAAGCATACTACCTTTACGTTTATGTTGAACGGGGGTTTTAGATGTTAAATAAGGTTATGCAGGTAGATTCTAGAACACGGCTGTTCACAGCATGAATATGAGAGAGATGGGAAGAAATCACTCATGATCAACCTCCAGAAAACTGACCTTTCCTTTACCCTCCTGGGCCAATTGCAGAAACATTGTGGTTCTTAAGTCACTTATTTTCTGAGTGGTTCTTGGTAACATACCTTCACTTAAAATCATATAAATTCAATTTATTTTATTTTTAAATTAAATTTGCATACTCATTTCCTTCACTTCCAAAGTCCATTTCTAACATTTCTCCAGTAAAAAATTCTAAATGATATTTATTGTAATGTTATTTGTAGCTTTGACTGTCCATAGAGAAATAACTAAATAAGATATGTTTACTTTATGTTTTAGAATACTGTGCAGTCATTGTAACAAATAAATTACCCCTCGTTGTATCAGTGTGTAACATTGTCCAAAATACATTAAATGAAAACTGCAAGTTGAAAGACAGTATAAATAATTCTTATTCATTTTCTCTACAAAAAAATACATAAGAGTTAATACAGACAAAAATTTGTGCTCAGAAAAAGCTACCAGACTATAAGTTGTGGTTCTTCCTAAGAGTGAGATGGGACAGAGGGAGTTTCACTTTTATAAATTTCAGTGTTTGTTTTCAAATATGCAAGTGCCAATTTTCCAATAAAATGTGTGTGTATATGTTTAATTGCAACAGTAGCACATAATTCTTGAAAATATAGGTGTATGGGAGTGTGTTTATGTACACATATGTGTATGTATACATATATGCCCATATAAATTAGGATTTAGAGAGTATTTTAAAATTCCAATTTCTGGGTCCCACTTTAGATATATTGAAGATATCAGAATTATTGGGACCACTCCAGGTAATTCTGATGATCAGGCCAGGTCTGAATACCTAAGTTTGAGAATAGCTGTTCTAGCTCATGTTAGTACTGGGTATTCACGCAATTAGTTTAAGTCATGACTACATTTATCATTATTATAACAGTCCTGTGAACTGAGATGCTCTACTTATTATTAAAAATTTGTTTGCTACATTAAACAGTACATCCTCTAAAAGAACTTTCAGAATGTATTTTGGGGAATGGTGTATTGATTCACAAAATTATGTCATATGTGCTTATGACTAGAAATCTGTGGTAGAAATACAAAGGAGAACAAAATATAAACGACCCCATCTCATGAAGATTATCCTCTCATAAGCAACTATTCAACTTTTGTCTTATGTCTAATTCCATAATACAGTAGTTCTCAAATTTGAGCATGTATCAGATAACCTGCAGGACTTGTTAAATCAGAGGATGAGGCCCCACATCCAGAGTTTCTAATTTAGCAGGTCTGGAGTGGAGCCCCAACATGTGCATTTCTGACAAGTTCCAAAGTCATGCTGATACTATTGGTTGGGAACCATACTTTGGAGAACTACTGCTAAAAAGACATTTGGTTTTTTTCTTCCACTGGCTGGTACAAAGGTGAGATCCAACCCTGGGTTTTTTCTCTAGCAAGAATATAAGACTCTGTATGATCAGTACTAGTTTCATAACCTCTACCTTTTTATCCTGATACCTAAATAACATTTTATCTGAAATTATATATATTCATTTAAGCATCTAAAATACTTTTTGGAAAACTGTATGCTTGGATATGGAAAGAAAGGTAATGAGACAGAAACAGAACCTGAGGCTTACTAAACACCTGAAGCAGGGCAGCTAAAGTGAGTTTAACAATATTTTGCTTCTGGGAATTATGTCCACCATATCTAATTCTCAGAGTGGCTGAGATCAAATGAGTTAATATTTACGAAAAATTTAAATTTAAAGAACTATAAAAGGTAGGTTACTTAGAGAATTCGTCATCTCATCTCTGATTCCCAGAAGAAAAACATAGAATATCTCTTCCTTGGCTAAATCAAAGAAAACCACTCCCCTTTGCACTGGAAACATTGAGTTTGACCTCTTCCCCTCCAAACTGGTACATATGTCTGACCTAGGACATGCTGTGTGTCACTCATTAAATGCCATTGTGGTGAGTACCCCCTTTTGAACACAGCTGTGAGCCTCCACACTGTGGAGAGAAACCAGACACAGGCTTTACATACACCTCAAGATTCCTGGAGAACATGTGCCATGTGTTTGTCATCTTTTCAGGAAAGCACTTCTGAAGAGCCCTTTAATGAGTTTCCTAGAGAAATTCTGAAGGAATCGTAATGCAACTAATCATTTCCTACCTTCCCACTGAACCTCTTATTAATTAACATGTTAATGCTCTGTTTGATTTCTTAAATTTAGTTTGAGAGACAGTAAAACAGCTATTTTCAAATTAAATTAAATTGAGTTGTGAGAAGATTTTCAACCGATATAGGGCTTTTTGTACTCTACTAATTCCAGTACTCATTAAGGTAAAAAAAAAAAATCAATGAGCTTTGAAATGAAAGTGTTGATATTATTGTAGGCTAAATCCACTCCTGAATAACTTACTCCTTCCATGACAATGTTTTACCATGTATGTGACATTAGAAAATACAAATTCCAATGTTTAAAGAGAGGGAAAATTTTCCAGAGTTACCATAAATGTTGCCCAAGTATCTGTTTGGGGAATTAACATAAGCATAAGCTATAAAAATTAAGATTTTTTTCTAGTACAGTAGACATTCTTACTCTCAATAGGCTGCAATAATCCTTTGGTTTCAATGGTATATTGCTCTCAGTTCATTTTACAGATTTCAGGTATGATTCATTATCTTTTATCTTCCTCTAAGGGTTTTCTTTTTAGCAAAAGGGATTTGTTTTGACTTCTGCTCTAATGGAATCTACTGGGAAGTGTCATATAAAACAGCCCTTATCACTGAACTATTGCATCATTATAGACCAATTGGTTTTCACTTACTCTTCCTCAAGAAATAATTTTAAAATACCTTTATTTATATTGATTTGGGTTTTTAAAATTTTTCTTCTTCATTATTTTATATCGAAATTCAGGGTATCTTCTATTGCCAGTATTTGCAATTAACCATGCAGTAACATGGTTAGATTAGCATGTAGTAACAGATTCTTGACACCAGTATTACACACGGGAAAATTTCCTACAGGAAAATTTTGCTATAGGTGATGGAAATCTGGCATCAACTCAAGAATGATGTAAGTCTGTCAGTATTTCTCAAACTTCAATGATGTAAATTCCTCAGTACTTCTCAAACTTTAATGGGCATATGAATAACTGGCTGATATGATTTTGCTGTGTCCCCACCCAAATCTCATCTTAAATTGCAGCTTCCATAATTCCCACCTGTTGTGGGAGGGACCAGGTGGGAAGTAATTGAATCATGGGGGCGGGTCTTTCCTGTGCTGTTCTTGTGATAATGAATAAATCTCATGGTTTTAAAAAGGGGAGTTTCCCTGCACACGCCTGTAATACATCTCTTGCCTGCCACCATGTAAGACAACCCTTTGCTCTTTTTTCCTCTTCCACAATGATTGTGAGGCCTCCCCAGCCATGTGGAACTGTGAGTCCATTAAACCTCTGTTTTTTTATAAATTACCCAGTCTCAGGTATGTCTTTATTATCAGCCTGAGAATGAACTAATACACTGGCAGATCATGGTAATCCACAGATTGTGATTTAATGAATCTGAGGTGGAGATGCCACATTTTTAACAAGCTTCCTGGTGATGCTGATGCTACTTTGAGTAGCAAGGGTTTAGATGACATTGATAATCCAAGAATAACTGTAACATGATGTCTTTAATAATTCTAACTCTCACAGATTTTCTGGACACCAGAGTTTTCTACTCATAAACTGCACCTTTGGTTGGATCAACGTACTGCAGTAAAAACAGAAATCCCTCTCTTTACTCAAGTACAGCAGATTTCTTAAAATATAGCTTTCCAAGCTAGAAAGATATCTTTGGCAGTTTTCACTGTCTCCTCTATTTGTAATTGTTAATTGTAAGATATTTGTAATTTTTTTTTGTCTTAGTTTGCCATTTCACCAAAGCATGTTGGAGGCTCAGTCCAGGGCACTGTGGTGATTCATTATATTCCACTGTGACAAAAGTTCTTCAAATATGTTTGTTCTTTAGTCCTCATTGAGACTCTTGGGAAAGTGAGCATACACAAATATACTACAGCTTGGGGAGGAAAAAGCCTGTTTTATCTTACAGATAGCAGTCACGATCAGTCCATCATTCCTAAACACCAATCATATTTCATAGGATCCTACAAGAAGTAAATGGATCACCAGACACCAACAATTTATTATGTCTCTTCTTAGAATATCTAAATATCTAGATGTCTTGACATGAAACTTTTTGTGCCTTCTAAGTGTTCAGTAAGGAATTTCATTTATAAGTTTTTTATGTTACTAATAAAGGAATTCTTTAAATTTCTCCCTTTCCTGAAACCCTCCTTCTGTTTGAAAGTGTGCATTTTGGTTTAGGGCAGTGGTTATCAAAGATTAGTGTGCATTAGAATCGCCAGGAGGGCTTGCTAAAACACAACTTGCTAGACTCCACCTCTAGACCTTCTGATTCAGTCAGTGTCATGTAGGATCCAAGAATATGCATCCCTAAGAATTTTCCATGGGAGGATGATGTTGCTGGTCCAGGACCCACACAATGAGAACTACTAATTTAAGAAAATATGCTCCTCTTTTGTCCACTTCTCTAAGATATTTTAACTAATTTTGAGGATGCTATGTTAATAAGGAGAAATGTGAAACTCTCAAAACTTGAAACATCCAACAGGAATCAAGGAGCATTGATTTCCCTATATCCCACCTAAGGAGAGGGATCCTTCCAGTAGCAGTTTTCTTAGATCCTTTTATCAGGACACATTCCTTTGCAATGACGTAGCACCTGATAATTGACGTTCATGATGATAATCACAATTATAATTATATAATTATTTGTGAAAATATTTAATGACTGTATTTCTCATGGGAGCTTAATCTTTTCTGGTGCCATCTTTGCCTTTTTTTTTTTTTTTTGCTACTGTTATATTTGTTCAACATCTAGTTTGGAGTTTGGCACATAGTCAATGTAGTATCTGCCAAAATAATTGTTGGGAAAAATGTTAGGATTCTTACATTTATATAGAGATGGTGGGTTCTAAGGGCCTTAAATCAGATATAGTATTCTCCTGCATCCATTGCCACTATATTTTTTATTGATTATGACATTCTTGCATGCTGAACTCAAACTAGGCCCAGGAATTATCTTCAATACAGGCAGCTTCTACCAGTTGTCATATACGGCCTATGAGATAAAATCTAATTGCCATTCTTAAAATGAATTCTCTTCAGGATGGCCTTCGCTTTGTTCACTCAATATTCCCTGAGATTTTGCCTCTATCTTTGTTCGTGCTGTTTCATTTATCTGAAATAGCTACTTTCCTCCAAACACACTCCATTTGTTGAAAACCTATTAATTCCTTAAGTCCTATCTTGAGCACCATCTTTTCTGTGAATCCTTTTGAAATCCCCTTAATTAAATGAAATCTCTGATGACTCTAACCTTGATCTACCTTACAACATAGTAATTTGTATGCTCACCTTTACCTTCTTACTAAAATGGTCCTCCTTAAAGACAGGAGAAATGTATTCAACCCCTTACCATAACTTCAGTTATTGAACACAAATATATTTGTCTCCTATCATGTGCCAGGCCCTGTGCTAAGTATTGAGGGTATAAAGCTAAAGGAGACCTAGCTTCTGTCTTACATAGGTCACCGTTTTCCAGGGCATTAAGCAAACACTTAAAGACATGGTTGTAGAATAACACAGCAGATGCTATATTGGAGGCATTTACAAGATACAGCGATGGGTTGAAGAAAGAAATAATCATCTCTGTATGGGCCGGGTGTGGTGAGTAGAGATATTAGAATGATTAGAAACTATTAAGTAAGATGCTTAAGAGATGGGTAGGAGATTTTACAGGCATGGTAGATGTTTAGTTCCTTCCATTTAACCAACTTGTTTGAATTGATCTTAATGCAGCTTATAAAACTGAAGCTGCTAAAACAAACTCTATTTTATTTTCTTGCTTCTCCTTAGTTTTCTGAATGCTGCATAAAGTTTTCACAGATCCTCTATCTGGATTATCCTACCATTGACTGCCTTTCCACAATACAGTTTACTCAATTCATTCACTTAGGCCTTACCACTGTTCTTTTTTTTTTTTTTTTACTTTTGAGACAGAGTCTCACTCTGTTGCCCAGGCTGGAGTACAGAGATGGGATCTCGGCTCACTGCAACCACCGCCTCCCGGGTTCAAGTGATTCTCCTGCCTCAGACTCTGAGTAGCTGGGACTGCAGGCACGTGCCAACACGCCTGGCTAATTTTTTCCATTTTTAGCAGAGATGGGGTTTCACAATGTTAGCCAGGATGGTCTCGATCTCCTGACCTTGTGATCCTCCTGCCTTGGCCTCCCAAAGTGCTGCGATTACAGGAGTGAGCCACTGTGCCTGGCCAAGGCCTTACCACTGGTTCTACAGACTCACCCTGGTTGCCTGTGCCCTGTAGTAGTTACATTATTTCCAACAGGAAGTGCCATAATAAGCCACATCAAACAGGTATTTGGACTGTGCTGAAGTAGATCCTCCTCTACCAACCTATACATGAGTTAAGGAAACATGCCAAGAGCCCAAATCCAGTTTGCTGTTATTGGAAGTAAGGGCTGCTAAAAACAATGTTCTCACCCAGGACAGAGGCAGTACGGTTATCAGAATCACTGGAAGACATATCATCAAGTGGCACAAGGTCAACCCAACTTCCTGCTTTTTAAAAAATACCATCCAATCACCACTGAAACCTACTCCTCCTAAAATATTAAATGTTTCAGAAAGTCAATGAATGCTGCTTGATAAACTTAAAATTGCTAACTGAACTTCAAACTAATGTTCAGAGAAAAGAAGATGCCATCAAATAATTTTGGAAGGTTTTTCATAAATTAAAGATTGTTTTCATCAACTGGAAAGTATTTGCTATGTTAATCACGCTAAAAGAGATGATAATTCCCATGTAAACATGAAGGTGCTGCACACTCTGTTAGCTAAATGTGTCTCAAACTTTAAGGTACTCCAGACTTACCCAGGGATCTTGCTAAAAACCTTAGGTCATTGAGTTCCACTCATAGAGATACGTTTTAGAAGGTCTGGGTATGACTCTATGACATTGTTGTTTGAACAGGCATCATGGTGGATGATGTTGCAGGCAGTCCACAGACCATACTTTATCCTAGGAAAATTATCCCTAATCTTGTGGGGTTACATTTAAAACAAAGCCAACTGTATAGCTGACCCCTGAACAACACAAATTTGAATTTTGTGGGTCCACCCGCGCATGGATTTTCTTCACCCGCTGCCACTCCTGAGACAGCAAAGCCAACCCCGCAAGATCAACCCCACCTCTTCTTCCTCCTTTTCAGCCCACTCAACGTTGAAGATGAGGTTGAAGACCTTTATGATAATCCATTTCCACTTAGTGAATAGTAAAATATTTTCTATTCTGACTTTTTAAATAACACTGATTTTCTCTATACCACTGCCTTTCCTCTTGCTTTCTCAGCATGCTATTAATAGTTAAATTTTGGAGGACTTAAAAGTTATACACAGATTTTTTAAGTGCATGTAGGTTGGCACCCCTTACCCTGCATTATTCAAGGGTCAACTATATAACCTTCTTCCATCAAAACTTCTATATGATAATATAGAAACAATATACAAAGAGATTAAAACTTCTACCTTTGACAAGTGGCCTGCCCCAAACTTATCTGTTGTCCTTGATTAGTTCTTTTTTTTTTTTAACCAAGAAAGGGGAGTAATCATCTTCCCCATCTCCACATGTAATACAAAAACAATTTTAGAAATCTATTTCTCTTATTGATCTTGTGTGTGGTGTGTGGGTGTGTGATTTTGATTTACTTAGGCAAAAAAGAGCTAAAGCCAATCTCCCAACCAATTGTTAGCTGAACGTTTAGTATCTACTGATTCCTGGCAACTAGCACAAGGAGGGTTCCTTATCTCACTTCTCCCTCACAATAGCTTTAGGAAAAACATACAGTTGTCCTCACTTTACAGATGAGGAAACAAGATGAATGGTTAGGGAACTTGCAAAGATTAAAAAAAAAAAAAAAATCCAAGCTTCAAGCCTAGGTGTCTGATTTGACAAACCACTTTGTCTTCACCACATCTAACAGTTAGTATTTCACTTCATTTTTGGGGTGTGGTAAACTGACTGATGATTGAATGATGAGTTTGTACCAGCTGAAATTAACTGTTTAATTATACAAGTGAAACTATATCCTTCCCTCATATCCTTCGGTCTCATTCCCATCTAAGGGTGGGATCTGCAATCATGTTCTCCAACAGATGGCTTCTAGCTTCTGTGGTTTTCTGTGCCTTTGACAACCATTTATTCCTCTTCGTTTGAGATTCTGTCTCATCTATCTTTGATCTAGGCACCTTTTCTTTCTTCTCCAGAGTGTTTCTTCCCAGCAGTCCCCTAGTTTTATTATTCGAGATTTCAGACCTTCCTTTCTCTTTCAGCTTTAAGCTTTGGGCTTTTCTCTCCCTCTCTATCTGTGGTGGTCATATGGCATGCTGTTTCTTTCATTTAGTTTTCTTTTTCGTGTTCAACCATATATTCTTTTCTGTTCCCCATTATTCTAGATTGCATCATACTACCTTAATCCTTACTAACCTGATGGAAAGATTTTCCCTCTCTAGTATTTCTGATACTAGCCTTTTAACCATGGGGAAGAAGGGTAAAATTGACATCCTCATTATTAATTTTATTGATCACATATTTTTCCAGAATTTTGCTTACTTTTTTATTTATTCAAGTGTATGAGGATCCTATATGTGGCCTAAAATGAATTGGCAAGTTTTGATATAATTGACACTGAGCCTCAAACTTAGCAGTGAAGTGAATTTTTAGCAAGAGATAGGATAATATACTCATACTTGAAACCACAAGGACCTCATCAGCCATGAAAAGTAACATTTCCTGAAAATAGAAAATGGGCTAGTTTCCAAACATTTCAAATCAGTGGATTTTTTTTTTTTGTTCTAAGACATTTTCATAATAACTACTAAATTTAATTTAAAAAAATCAAACTCTTCTCTCTCAGGTTTACAATCCAGAACAAAGACAGATATAAATTCTGTCCTTGGAATGATTTACCTGTCACTATCACATAATTTGTAAATAAGATAGAGAACAATCTAAATTGTTTAATACCATGAGTCATATGCTTTATGTTGCAATAATTTTAGTTTAGTTCTTTCTTTGCTCTTTAGCAAAACAAAAGCCAAAGAATTTCCAAGACAGAGGAATCGTGACAGGGAGAACAAGAAATGCAATGCATCAAATCAACACAAGATGTCACTTTTACACAGGCCTGCATTTCCAGGGTAAGGCTACATCTGCATTGTGCTTAAAATAATAAGTGAAGGGAAGAGCATCGAGATTTACAGAAGTATGAACAGGAGCAGGAAACTTTGGTTTTGTTTTCAATATTTGTAGTAATATCTTGAAATGTGTATCCAAACTGGAATGATTCTCTTATGCCTATGTAAGTTCACACAATACACTGCTTTAACAATACATTGCATCCGCCCCAATCCCAACTTTCTGGATGGCACAGAGTCTAAAAACAAGCTTATTCTCACTGCACAGCAAACTCTTTCTCTCTGCTTCCTTATTTCTGCTTCAGTAGTTGCCTTCTGATGCCTTATTGGAGGTCTAATCTGTTAAAAATAGGTCTCTGCCTATTTTCTTTTTCTGGTACTGCCCAATTAATCCATTTTGCACAGTGATCCCAGGTGTACCCTCTTGGAGCAATTCTGATCCCAATATTCATCTGTTCTCCAAGGTCAGGTTTGGCAAGAAGTATTAGTTTCCTATTGCTGCTATGATAAAAAACCACAAACCAAGT
Organism: Cacajao melanocephalus; assembly: GCA_963573385.1. NCBI lineage: Eukaryota > Metazoa > Chordata > Mammalia > Primates > Pitheciidae > Cacajao > Cacajao melanocephalus. Next base: position 35,797 of record CAUYLG010025073.1, on the reverse strand, counting down.
GGCTTAAAGCAACACAAATTTACTTTATGTAGATCAAAAGCCTGACTTACATCTCACTGGACTAAGATCAAAATGCTAGTAGGGTTGCATTACTCTCAGGAACTCTGGGAGGAACCCACTTCATTGCCCTTTCCAGTTTCTGGTGGTCACCTGCTTGCCTTGGCTCGTAGCCCCTTCCTCTGTGTTCAAACCCAACATTACCAGGCCAACTCCTGTCCTGTCGCAATCTCTCTGGTTTTTCATAGTCACATCTCTCTCTAACCCTTTTAAAGACCCTTGTGATTACACTGAGCCACTGAGGTAATTCAAAATCAGTTCCCTATCTTGATGTCTTCAGGTCAGCTGATTAGCAACTATAATTCCATCTGCAACCCTAATTCCCTTTTGCCTTGTATCCTATCAAACTTACATCTTTAGTGAAGTAATTATTCTGCCGACTACACAAGGTATCCAAGATGCTTCAAGATCTGGCCTAGTCTCACTTTCCATCCTTGAGCCCCTTCCAGGGTCTATCCTCATTTCTTTTGTGTCAAGTGCTTCTGCCAAACTAAATTTCCCTTGAAGAGGCCATTGTTCATTCTTTACTCCGTAAATTTTGCTCAGGCTGTTTTGACTTCCTACATTGTTATTTTCCAACTTCTTTGAAAACATCTCTTCATTCTTCAAGTTCCCTCCTCTGTGAATCTTTTAAACACTCTCTTAGGCAGAACCGATTACTCCTTCATGTGTGCTTTAATTGACTATCTCTTCTATAGAATTACTGTCAAGCAATTTGTAATTTTTTTTCTTTTTTTTTCCTGAGGCCCTAAGATACACTTTTCCCTAACCCTTCCAGTTGCAAAATTGTGAAAGGTGGTAGATATATTTTGTTAGATGTTTGAAAAGTATGCTATAAAGTAAGAGAAGCTGCCATTGCAGAGTCCCTTCTCCAAATACAAGTGGCTTAACATAATAAAACATTATATCTTGATCATGTATAATACAAGGCTAGTGTTTCTGGTCTACCGGTAACACTCATCCATGTTGATTCATGGACCCTGGTTCCTACCACCTCCTGGTTCTGCTATACTACCAGGCTCTTCTTATTCAAATCCAGACAGCAAAAGGAAAAAGAGAATGTTCAAGAGACTCATTTGATTTTTAAAAAGTAGCTTGGAGGCTACTTCATTTTTATTTACATTGCCTTGGAGAAAACTTTGTTATATGATTTCCCCCAGTGCCCTCAAAAAAGTGCAAGGGAGCCTGGGAAATATAGTCTAACCATGTATCCAGCAAAATCCTATTACCATAGGGAAAATGGTAACGGGTTTTAGTAGAAAACTGTGATATGTGCTACAAAGAGTGAAGAGTCTGGTTCCTCCATGACTCCCCTGAGGGAAGTCATGCCTCCTTCCTGCCAACTCTTAGAGTATTTGAACATGCATCTCTTATGTAAACTATAATATTCCACCTTGTATCCTATTTCTTAATATGTGTATGAGTTATTCCAAAGTACACAAATCGGATGAATGTAGTAGAGGAATGGTAAAAGTATGTGTAAATCCTAAGTTTAACATAAACTTTCTTACAAGAATGTTTATTAAATATCAATCTGTTAGATTGAATTTTTCCTTATGACAAACATGACCTGGATAAATAAGGAAGATATAATCCTGAAGTCTTTAGAAATAATTTCAAATGTTGAGAGAAAAAGTAGGCATTGTTCTGTGGAAATGGTAAGAAAGATGGAAAGCAAGATGGTAAGAAAAGAATACAGGACCTGACAGAAGGTGAGATTTTTGTCAAGAATGTGAGTTAAGAGCAGGGGGATGGAATTAGATGGATTAGTTCTGCATTTTTATGGTTATGTCATTTGAGCAAATTAAATTCTCTGAGCTTCAATTGCAGTATCTGTTAAATGGAGGTAACTGTTCACAACTTTTAGAAGGTTTAAATTAGTTAAGTTTGAAAGACACTTAGACTTTCTAATTCATAAATACTCTAAAATGCTAGGTTTCATTTTTCTTAAACATTGTTGAATAAGGAAATCTACATTAACCTTAGATTTTTTAAGGCATGAGTACAAAGAACAAAGACATGGAAGTTTTGAGTTAAGAATAAATTCAGGAAAGCTGAAATTCAAAGAGCTGATGTTTATAAAGACAAACAAAAGATCTTTCAAGGTTTTTACATTTACAAGAAGAAAACAAAAAAAAACGCTTGAGGTTAACAAGCTATATTTTTTATCCCCACCCCCAAAGCGTAGCATCTGCAGAGTAAAATAAACACTTGAGAGAAGTGGCTGAGGCACCATGCAGGTAAAGTGGGTGGGGACAACCATTCTTCTCTGAATAAATGGCTTTGTGGCCAGGCTTTGGGTGTCTAAGCTCCAAAGTGAGAAAACTTACCAAGGAGATTGAATACTTGATATTGAATTAATCAAATACAATAAAGGATCAATAGGAGATGCACAAGAAAGTTGAGAGGAAAAAGGTAGCTCTCATTTTCAAAAAAAGAATCTTGATGACTATAGACAGGGCGGTAACCTTTAGCATTCAAAAGATTCACAACAGGATACCCTAGCTCCTCAATGAGACATCACTCTTAGAAATGCTGTTGCATTAAATGTATACATCAATTTTTAGATGCAATCTGATTTCAGAAATAAGACAATGTATGCAGGCAAGAGATTTGTCTTAGGGTAAACACATGAGTTGACTAGAACAAGACTGGAAACTATGAATAAACATGACTGTTATGCTGAAGTCCAGGTGTGTTCATTCAAGCCTTTCATTATATCCTTTTGGACTAAGTTTTAGAAATGGGGTGGATGAAATGCATTTTTGTAAATTTCGTTGGTTGTTATCTTACTTAAGCTAATTGATAAATGTGTGTCTTAGTCAAGAATAGTGTTCTTAAAGCATTAGAACTTTGATCCAAGTCTTACTATAAATTTTAGCAATGGATAAAATGATCAGAAGAAATTATTTTCAAATTGCAGATAAATAAAATCACAATAATTAGGCGTATGGATTTTGGAATTGTTAGACTTGGAAGAGTTCTGGCTTCACCATTTATCAGATGTGTAGCTTTAGGAAAATGAGTTAACTATTCTAAACTTCAATTTCCTCATCTATAAGACTATACTTTGGAAAAGGTCATCTACCCATTGTATAGATTATATGAGATAACTAAAATAAATGCACCCAGCATTTAGTATATGCCCATCAGGATGGAGATAATAACAATGCTGGTGCTCCAAATAAAACTGCCTCTCACAACAGAGAGCATTTCAATAAAATTAAATAGTTTACGGAAATGGGTAAATCAAATCAAACAAGATTAAAATGAATTGCAATATGCCATTTGAGCAAAGATATAAGAGAACAAGTAATGTTTTCATACAGGAATAGAATTAAAGAGACAGATAATCAGAGGCAGATATGTAAGTGTTGGAACCATTTAAGTAACTATGTTCAATAGGAATCTATTATAAAATATAAATCAATGAAACGTGTAACTAACAAAATACCCAGCATTTTCTTTGACTAAATCTGTGAAAATATGGAAAGTAATATAAAGCAGGGGCTAGCTTCACTGTGCTTTGTATTGTCTAACACTGAAAATTTTACATTATGAATGGAAGGCAGACGAATGGAAACATATTCAAAGGAGAGTAATCAAAGCGTGAGGAAGCATGCCACCTGAATAATGGCTGGAAGAGAAGCGGTCATTGTTTCCGGTTTGGGGCTATGATAAAAAAAAATTCACAACTGCTGTGAATTTTTTATATAAATCGTTTTCATAGACACATGTTTCCATGTAGCTAAGGTAAATATGTAGAAGCAGAATTGTCCTATGTTAGGTGTACGTTTAACTTTATTAGAAACTGCCAGTTTTCCAGAGTGGTTGTACCATTTTACACTACTTTTTAATTGTTTGTATATTTATTTCAATCCCATTCCTTGATGCAATTATGTCAACCTTTTCAGATTTCCGTCTTGGAAAAAAATTGGAAGACTTAACCACACTGCACTCATCTGTAGTGACCAAAAATAACCAGAATTGAAAGTCCATTACTCTTTTGGATGGCACAGGAACAGTCCAATTTCCCTTAGACTTCACTCATCACTACTGACTCACTCATTTAGTACCAACTGATACGTATTAGCATGAGTCTGCATATCCTCATGTAATGGGAGAGTGGTACAACCCCAGCCATTTTAACTTACTGAGAGTAGCTCATTGCTGATACTTACATTTGAGTAAGAACATAAACTGTGCCATGTGTGTTTATACTTTGTCATTGTTGTTGCTTTTCGTAAGTATCATCTTGGAGATATTTCTGTTTTTCCTTTTAACTGCCTCCTGCTTTAGCTGCACCCAGAGGATGGGAACAGAAGCAGCAGCAGGGATGTTGCTAGGGAAAAAGGTTCTGATGACAAGGATGGAGATCGCAAATTATGATTAGTGCAAACCCATGAAGTGTCATCAGCTTAGTATTCTGTTATTTACTTAATTTGAGCCTAATGATATGAAACATTGTTGTAATGTTCAAGTTTTCTTATCCTTTTCAAGGTGCTTCAATTCCCTCAGGAAAGAGGCGAGCAGATGGAACCTTTCAGGCTGCAAACATAGAAGAACGAGACAGAAATATGCTCTCTGTCCTTGATGTGAAGATTCTGTCACTTTTAATTCTCCAGCTTGTTTACTTTTCTACTACATAAGAACTGGGGCTTGTTTCAGCAGCATTGATTAAGTTGTCATTGATTTCCCATGATAGGAAATAGAACTTTCAAATTTCCCACGTGAATTTTGAATAAGTCGGATATTAACAACAAGATAAAATGTTTACCATGGCAATGACAGAATAGGCAAGTATCATTCAAAACCTTTCAAGGCTCACAAAGAGCATGTGGACTCTAGATGTCAATACATACACGACTAGTATTAATTTTATTATTTAATCTAAATAAATGCTTTAACAGGCATCTAACCCAAAGAATGGATAGTTCATTTATTTTTATGCATGTTTGTGTTCACTGGAAATTTGCATAAAGGTTTATTTTCTACCAATCAATAGAAATCAGTCTTATTAACAGTTAAGATTTACTGAGCCCAATATTCTGCTAAACCTGTAGAGCACTATGTGAGTTAATCCTCACAAAAACCTCAGAGCAGAGTTTGTCCAACTTGGAACTATTGAAATTTTGGGGTGGATAATTCTTTCAGGGTAGGGATTGTCCTGGGTATTGTAGGATATTGAGCACAATCTGGCCTCTACTCATTAGAACCTAGTAACATCTCTCATCCCAAATGGTGAAAATAAGACAGAGTACGGTGGCTCACACCTGTAATCCTAGCAATTTGGGAGGCTGAGACAGGAGGATCACTTGAGCCCAGGAGTTGAAGACCAGCCTTGGCAAAATGACAAAAGCCCATCTCTACAAAAAATACAAGAATTAGCTGGGCATGGTGGCACACATCTGTAGTCCTAGCTACTTGGGAGGCAGAGGTGGGAGGATCTCTTGAGCCTGGGAGTCAGAGATTGCAATAAGCTGAGACTGCACACTTACACTCTGGCCTGGGTAACAGGGCAAGATTCTGTCTCAAAAAAAAAAAAAAAAATCGAAAATGTCTTCAGACATTGCAAATATGCCCTGGGGGCAAAACTGCTCCCTGGCTGACAACCACTGCTTTAGGACAAATGTTATTTTTCTGCTCTGTGACAGAACTTACCTAGAGACACACAGCCAGCAAGATGAGCATCTGGAGCAGCGAGGTAAGCTTGTTTGGATTACAAGCCCAGAATCTTTGCATTAATTGATAATGTCTCTAGTTGATTTGAAAGATACATGAGCAAAATTGTGTCTAGTAACATGAGAAGTTTTTCTTAGTATTTACTTTGATGTATATGTGAATTGAGCATTTACTATTTGGAAAATACTACACCAGGGTGAAAAGTGATGACAAACTTAACTTGCGGCCACTAAAGAACTTAAACCTTGCATTGATAAATAGCTAATTCACAACTGAGGTTACGAATTTCATGTACTGTATTCAAACGGCTTTGGATTGAAATATACATTAATGTTTTTAAAATATTACCTTTTAAACATTTCTGTTCATTTACGTTTTGGCATCATTGCACAAATACACAAATATAAAATTATTACTTATGTTAGAATTATCTTGTGAGAGAAAGTGTATCTATATAGTAGAATAATTAGCAAATCTAGCCCAATACCTGTTTTTGTAAATGTTTTATTGGGACATAATTATGCTCATCTGTTTATGTGTTATCTGTGGTTACCTTTATGCTATGGTGACAGAGTTCAGTAGTTGTGGCAGAAATCATATAGTTCACAAAGCCTGAGACATTTACTATTTGGCCTTACAGAGAAAGTTTGCTAACCCTGACACAGTATTTCAAGGTGATCAGATTTTTGTAGCTGTGTAATAGAAGGTATTCTACTTGTCTGTGTTTATACTTTGTATATTTTTAAATGTCTATTCATCTGGAATACATCTGTGAAGCACAAGAAATAACATTTAAGCTTTTCTCCTATTAAATTGCCTTAATAAAGAATAATCGATTAAAATGATCTTAAGTCTCATTCTGCGCTAGTCAATTTGCCAGGAGTTCTACATGTATTGCACTACTTAATTGTTACAAAAACACTGTGAGGTAGTCTGTCAATTCTCACTTTTTATGAGGTCAATGAGACTTATGAAGGCTATGAAACTTCCTCAAGGTCATGCAGAATCAGAATTTACAGACATGTTTGATTGCAAAGCTCAAGTCTATTTAACCACTATGTTACACTCTGCACGGAACAAAATGTCAATAAAAAATTTTACTTGGTTTTACCTATGTTTTAAAGATCTAAGCAGATAATTTTTTCAAAGTTTATCCAGATTTTCTGAATCTTCTTGTAAAGGAAAAATATCTGATGTCTGTATAAATGAAAGGAGACCAAGATTACTGACTTACTCATTTAGCAAATACATAGTGAGTCCCTATCCTCCACTAGGCATTGTGCTAAGGGTAAAGTAGTGATAACATACATAATCCTTTACCTCGCCAGGCTCTGCTCCTAGTGGGGAGACAAAAGCAAAGCAGAAAAAGGCCAGGCGTGGTGGCTCTTGCCTGTAATCCCAGCACTTTGGGAGGCCGAGGCGGGTGGATCACCTGCGGTCAGGAGTTTGAGGCCAGTCTGGCCAATGTGGTGAAACCCCATCTCTACTAAAAGTATAAAAGTTAGCTGGGCACGGTGGCATGCACCTGTAGTCCCAGCTACTCAGGAGGCAGAGGCAGGAGAATTGCTTGAACCCAGGAGGCAAAGGTTGCAGTGAGCCAAGATTGTGCCACTGCAGTCCAGCTTGGGTGGCAAGGGTGAGAGTCCCTCTCAAAAAAAAAAAAAAAAAGCAGAAAAAGATGACAACACAAAGGGCTAAAATGACCATAATACAGGCATGTGCCAGGTACTGAGAGAGGATGAAAGTTTCACAAATGTATTTGAAACCAAGACTTGATAGGTGAATAGCGATTGGCCCTGATGGAGATGTGGACCCTGGCCATGATATATTTGGAACTGTCTTGGGATACAGAAGTGTTTTTGTACAATTCCTGACTCTGCAAGCTTGTGTTTTAGTTGGGGGATGTGAGATAGAATGTGTAAAATATCCATTAATAATACAAGACATCTTATGAGTAAGTGCTAAATTGTGTGGAACAGCATAAAAGTACAACAGCAACTGGGAGTTGAAGGGAATGGACAGAGTGTGGGAGAGTCAGCAGGAAGGACGGATGGAAGTTGAATGCTTAAAGATAAGCAGAACCTGGCTAAATGAGGAAGAGGGGATGTTGAGGGGATGGAGTAGTTTCAGTGTCCAGTTAAAGCAGGGATAGTGTCCACAAGCTCTTAACTCCTAAAGAGACTGGCCTCGATAAAAACAATGTTAAAAATAGTGGGAGAGAAAGGTCTATTGGTAGATTTTGGCAAAAATACAGATAGTTTTGAGAAGAGTAGAAGAAATAAGAATACGTTAATTTGGGCCTGGTACAGTAGCTCATGCCTATAATCTCAGCACTTTTGGAGGCTGAGATGGTTGGATAAGTTGAGGCCAGCAGTTCAAGACCATCCTGGCCAAGATGGCGAAAAATTAGCTTGGTGTGGTGGTGCGCACCTGTAATCCAAGCTATTTGGGAGGCTGAGGCAGGAGAATTGCTTGAGCCCAGGAGGCAGAGGTTGCAGTGAGCTGAGATCGTGCCACTGCACTCAAGCCTGTGTGACAGAGTGAGACTCCATCTCAAAAAAAAAAATACATTCATCTGATAATAGGTGGTTTGTGAAGAGTATAACATAATCTGAGGTAAGTGAAAAAAAGACCAAATGCATTTAATAAATCATTGCTGTAGACAATTTTTAAAAATTCTATTAATATAATTTGATCCCAAAATAATTGATATTCATGTCACACTGAAGAGGCTGCACAATACTTTAAAAATGAATTAATATCTTCAAGTAAATAATTCCAGTCTATTATTTAATAAGGGTACCAACCTTACTGTGTATCTGACACTGTGAATAAAATTATCTGTGACTCATCATCACCTCCCTAGTTTTCAGTCTAATGGAGGCAAGGAATAAATCAACTTATCACACAATGACCCCATATTTAACAACTAGATAAGAATTCCAAATCAGAAGTAATCACTAGGGGAGTACATAATAAGTGAAGTTGGCCTAGGAGTAGAGGCAATTGAGGAAGAGTTTTTTGTTTTTTTTTTTTTTTCCTAATAAAGTGGGATTTAAAGGGAGCTGAAAAACAAATAAATAAATCTTGCTGCGGCAAAAGGCATGTTAAGTATTGGGGACTGAGTAAGGAAGAAGCATTCAGGCTGAAGAAATAGCATGTACAAATCCTTGAGCAGGAGGGAGAATGGAATGTTCTAGCTTATAAATTTATTTGAAATGTGCAAGATACATTGGGAGTAGTCACTAATGTTCTCAATTTCCTACTGCTGAAGTAAAATTTCAGCTTTACAGACAAGGACACATGGTTTTCTTTATTATTCAGATGTAAAATCTATACATCTGGCACAAGCAATATAAGTAGGTAAGGTATAAGTAATTTGAAAATGCTAGACAATTTTTAAAATTGTATGTTTCTCTGCCCGAAAATAGCACTTCTTTTTTTCTTTCTACCTGGAAACAAAAGAAATATAACTTTTAAATCTTAAGTCTTGGATTGAAATAGATTGGGTCTTAAAATTAAATACACATAGTTAGGATCAAATAACCACTCCTATGTTGATTAATGTAGCTCTTAAGTAAAATTCATCTCCTCCTTCCTCTGTTCTATTTATTTGCTTTTTTGGTAAACTTGCTTATTTTTGAATGTGATCTCAATACTGTTTTTAGCAATCATGAAAACAAAGGTTGAAATTTTTTTGATTCAAAACTTAACTTTTTTTTTCTGCTTCTCTTAAACTTATGAGATCAAAATTTTAATCTTCTATCTTGAGCCTAAATAGCTGTTTTTAGCAATTTGGAAAGGAAGTATTTATCAACTACAAACTTTCTGCAAGGCACTATGCCAGGCACCACTGTGGGGAATATCACCTTGTTTTCATCAAGTTGCTCATAGTCTAGATGGGAAGGCTAAACTTAAATTATACTTATATAATTATATATACTATAGAGATGAATATTATGTATGAAATAAAAATGAATTGAGAAAAACTTTGGGGAAGAAGGTGGTCTGTAGTGTTCTGTATGAGAGCTTCATGGATAAGAAAGCACTAGAGTTGGATCTTGAATTAGATTAGACTGGGATACAAGAGACCTATTAAATTAGTAGAAGTATGTTTATCCATGTCTGTTAAATGTCAGAGTTCATATTTCCATCTATTGTGTCAATTTTCTCCCTAATGGTATACTTTTTAATATCATGATCATTTTGATAGAATTCTTCTATTATAAATACAATGTGTTTTTACTGTTTGTTTTTCAGGAATTTTACTTTAACAGAAGAGAGTGGTGAGGGCTTGAACACTAAGGAATTAATGAGAGATTAGGTAACCATCAGTTAATATACATTCAATGCTCTTTTAGCTTGGTTACTTTCATTCTTTCATGTCTCATTTTCATGAGATAATTTCTTCCAAGGGGAATTAAGATTTTACTTTCAGAATCAGGTCATGACGTGGCCTGCTTGCTTATATGCGTGGTTTTTAGTGCAAAGTAAATTAAATACGTAGAGGAGCACACTGTTGCTTGAACTTATGAAAAGTTTAGCTTTTAATTTGAACAGGAGTATTTTACAAGCGACAATGGTGATTTTAGACGATGGTGATTATTTACATATTTGAGAAAAACTGAGTAGATTGTAGTTTTTTCAAATTTGTGGCTTTTTTAAGAAGATAGTAATTTATATGTAGTCTAGTTTCATAGAAAATTCCTTTAAGATACAGTGAAAGAGAAATTTATATAGAAAATATAATTAAGGCCTAATTATGTGTGGATAGGTGAAGGCATTAGAAAGAGAGAGAGAGAGAAGCTGAGAGAGAGATCATGTGCATTTCAAGGGTAAACTGGATATTGTTTTAGGGATTTCTGAAAGGATATCTAAAAATCAATATTTCATCACATGAATTTGAGAAAGGACACCAACAGAAATATAATACTTCATAAAATTATTTTTGCACATGGTGATAATCATCAGTAAAATAAGATTTATTTTTGAACCAATAAAATATGAGAATAGTGTATCTTACAAATATGCTATTTTCTTCATTGTGTATTAAATATGGACCACTGGATAACAAATTCTGTGAATTTTGATGAAGTATCTCAAAAAATGTAAGCTTTTAAGATAAGTAAGATAATACAAGGAAGAAAAAAATGAGAACTAATTACATAAAAATTAAATCATCAGTTTTCATACTCTAATATGTTGGGCTTCAAATAGAATGCCATGAATGATTATACACATAAACAAAAATGCCATTATGATCATTTCTCAATACTCACAAAAGACAGTTATAACAATAGAAATTTAATCTATGCTTAATACTAGAATATTACTAGTACTTAGATTTTGAGTATGATTATTAACATGTTGAATGCTTTAAGAATGTACTTCATCCCAAATGATGACAAAACTACTTAATGACAGAATAGTATGAGATTATGGGAAGTTTCCTAATTTGTTCTTGTTTGTTAACTGTTATTCAATTAATTTGTTAACCTGAGACTGACCATTAACTTCTTATCTACTTAATAATTTTTAAAAATATATAATAACAGAAATTGAACACATGATTACTAGACACTAGGGACTATTTTAAACCTAGGCATTACCTTAATTCTCACACTATTCTTACAACATACAACATGTCTACTGTAGTTAGTATAATCAATAATTTCATAAATAAGAAACATAAGATTTGAGAATTTAACACCTTTGAGGTAATTCAGATGCTAAGTCATTGAGCTAGGGTTTGAACCCAAATCCCCCTGACTACAAATTTAAAATTTTAACCACAAGGTTATACTGCCATCCATAGAAAGGACCGCAGATATTCTACTCAGTAACTGCAGAGGTTCTAGTAGCTGGGTTACAAAACTTCAGAGAACCACTTACTAACTGAGCTATTCATTTATTCTGTCTAAACTTCATGCTAATTATCTGTAATGCAGCATTCATGTTAGTACTTACAACCTCTTAGGGCTGAAGAAATAATTTAATAATGTAATACACAGAGGTAGTTTAATATTTTAATTTCTATTATGCAGGACCCTAAGTAAGTGAGCATTAGATAGCTTTTATTATTATTCTTAAATTCATATATCTATGTTTATAAAACTGGATACCTTAGATTTGTGTGGCATAGCAGAGCTTTCAAAATGTTTTCACATATAAAATATTCATACATATGTTATTTAACATTTCATGTTATGTTTAATTAAGATAGGCTTAACATCCATGATTTTAAAGCTTAAGAATGACATATAAAATTCAGGTGCTGCAACTCAACTAGTTTTTGGGAAAAAAACACAGAATACACTTTTTTTATGTTTGAGATTCAGTTCTAAAGGATTTTGCTCCTTTACTTACTGAATTTACTCATTTGAAATATGGCCTTCTTTTTATGATTCTGTGGAATTGGCAACCCCTGTTTTTGTTCTAACAACTTAATACATTTCTAAATTATTATATTTACTTTTTCCCCCATCAAAAAATGCTCCCAATCAGAATAAATACACACATCTCCCATAGTTTGCCTACACTTTTACTTATCTCATTTTAGGAATGTATCTATTTTAAGAAAAACAAGAAACATAACCTAATTGTGTTTCTTGGGGTCAGAATCCTGTTCTTTGAGAACTCTCAGAACACAGTAGGTTCCCAATGAATTTTGCTAAAATTGTTGAACATAATTTGAGTAGCTCCAAGCTCGGGAACTAACTATAAAACATTATATCCATGCCATCAAATGACTTGCAATTTTATCAGTTAGAATTCTCTTTTAAACAGTTTTTTTCCCCAAGACTTTGATAAACGTAATGAATTTTTAAAGAAAATATAGAGAAATGCAGACTATTATAACAAACACCAAGGTACTCATCTTGATTTTCTTGTCTTCTTTGCCAAATGATTATCACTTCCATGAAGCTGTGCATGTCCTTCTAATTCAAATTTTTGTATGTTTCCTAAAATTTATATATTTCTACTCAACGTATATTAAATTATGTATTTTATTTTTTGGCATAAAGAGTGTTATACTATACCTATTAATTTTTTCACTCAACTTTATTTTTGAGATTAGTTATGTTAATGGACATAGTTCAATTTCACTTTAATTGTTGAATAGTATTACATGGTTTTAAAATATTGTATTTTGTTTATTCCCTGGGTAATGGGAACAAAATGAACAATAATAAATAATGTTTAATAGTATATTCTTGTACAGATCTTGCTGACGTAAGTAGAAATAGCTCTGACAAATATACTTCTGAGTGAAATTGCTGGATTGAAGGGTGTATGTGTTTTCAACTACTTTGGTGAAAGTAGTTGAATTTTGGATTTTCTGATTATGAATAAGGGACATCCCTTATTCATAATCAGAAAATCCAAACTGTCTTACCTGTGAAAAATATCTAGGCATGACCTCTTTTTATCACTTCTACCTGTCACTGTGGTCTGGACATCCTCTTGATAAGTTACTGCACCTGCGAACTAACTGGCCTTTTTGCATCCATCCTTCCTCCTATAGACTGTCTCCCATACAGCAGCCCAGAGGATACTTCTAGAACTTAATTCAGATCCTATTACTTTTCTGCTTCAAGCCTGATAAGGGCCACTAATTCATTCAAAGTAAGAGACAAACAAGTTATAATGATTTACAGCCCACAGCCACATCTCAGGATTGCTTTGTTTACTTGTTTTCCTTTTTCTTCTTCTCTAGATGGTAAACAGAGACTTTTCCTCCACCTTCATCCCCATTTCTGACCCCGGGAGTCATGATTACTTCCTCTCTTCCTGAGGGTGTGGTATTTTGTGGTCCCTATTTAATGTGGGTTTGGTTTCCCACGGAGTTCCCAGCCCCAGATGTCAGGCACTGACTTTGATTTTCTTCCCTCTGTCCAGCAGAGCAACAAACCTCAAAGCCCAGTTAACTTAGCTTAGCAGATACTCAGGAGAAAAGACAGTTAAATGCTCCTGTGATGTTTATTTTCCTGAGTTTCCACTCTCTTTTATATTACAGTCGGTTATTCCCTCCAATACTGTCAACACCTGTCCTTGTAAAGAGTTTTATTTTTAATTTTTAAAATCACCCTTGGTCACTAAAATTAGTTTTTAAAGACCAAAAAATCCATCATGAACATATTCTTTATCAATAGATGAATATAATAGTTACAATAATTTTGAACACCCATAAACGATGCCTCTCCAAAAAATCAAGGGTTCTTTAGTCTCTGAGAGGGAGAGTGAATCTACTCTGGTTGAACACAATCAAATACTGAATTATTATTATTTTAACTGTGATTTTAGTGGTTCCTGGAACTTTAGAAGCTTGTCAGAAATGAAAATGTTATGTGGTTATTACATTATTTAGTGCTGTGTGTGAATAAATGTTTTCATTTTCCCTTATTTGGACTATCTAAATAGTCTAGAACACTTATAGCATCTGATTGAATTTTTGATAGCCTTGGAAACACAGGACAGAGCAACAAAATACATGTATGATAGCAACATAAGTTAATAAAGACACAAATAATTTTCTACTTTAGATAGCTTTCCTTTTAGATTTTTATTTAATTAGAAAGATATGAAAACAAAAATGTAAAAACCTTCCATAAATTTCTCACTACAAAAAATATTATGCATAATAAGAAAAATAGTATTATTTCCTTTCTGGCCTTCCAATTCTAATACCAAGAGAAAACAGTTGGTAATAACATGATACATGTTTCTGGATTTCCTTATGCATGTTTACATATACTTTTTATAAATCTTATATCATGTTATATAAACTATCCTGCATACTGCTTTTTTTTTTCCACCTAAGGGGTTATTATAGTAAATGCATACATTTAGTTAATTTTTCAAATTATGAATACTACAGCAGTACTAGAATAAGAATTAGACATACGTGGAATTAGAATAAGACATATGTCAGCACACAAAAAATTAATACTTACAGATGAAATTACAATTTTAAAAACTGCTTTATAAGTTATTTTCAGTTAATATTATTTTTGTTTTATTCTCATAAATATTTACTATGAAAAATGCAGATGCCATCTTTTTTCAATTAATAATATAAAGGCTCTATTTATGTACTCATGTTTGTTTATAATAACATTTGGATAATTTAGTATTGTCTTATGAATATACCTCCACTTACTTTAGTCCCTGTAATTAATTTTTTTCATTTTCTATCATAAATAATTTAGCAATTTGCATTTAAATAAAATTTTCCATATATCTTAACATATAATACTACAGTATATGAAAATGATCATTGTAAAGTTTTTCTACAAGATATTAATTGGTCATAGCAAAATCATGCCTACTCCTTTGCCTCTGAAAATGATTAGAAGTGAGAGTTTAGACCTGCAGTATCCAATATGGTAGCCATGAGCCACCTGTGGTATTTGGGAATGTGAAATGGGGCAAGTTTAAGCTGAGTACTTTTGTAGGAGTAAAATACACATTGGATTTCAATGACTTAGTACGAAGGAAAGAAATATAAAATATCTCATTAATCATGTCATATTGATTTTATTTGAAATGAAAACATTTTTGAACACTAGGCAAATAAAATAGATTTTAAAAATTATCTTCATCTTTAATTTAATTAGATTTATTTTTGTAACGTGGCTATTAGAAAAAAAATGAAAAGTGCATTTGGGACCCACATTATATTACTTTTGGACATTGCTAATACAGTTTTTTTTTTTTTTTTTGAGACATATTTTCACTCTTGTTGCCCAGGCTGAAGCCCAATGGCAAGATCTCGGCTCACCGCAACCTCAGCCTCCTGGGTTCAAGTGATTCTCCTGCCTCAGCCTCCTGGGTAGCTGGGATTATAGGTATGTACCACCATGCCTGGCTAATTTTGTATTTTTACTAGAGACAAGGTTTCTCCATGTTTGTCAGGCTGGTCTCCAACTCCCGACCTCAGGTGATCTGCCCACCTTGACCTCCAAAAGTGTTGGGATTACAGGCATGAGCCACTGCACCCAGCCACGAACAATTTTTAAAATTAATATACCTCTTGCGTTTGAGACATAAAAATACAAAGTCAACAAACAAGGGTGTAATTTACTGAAGCAATTTACTGACCTAGATGTGGCCAAGAACTTTTCCAGGAACCCACGAAACCTACTGGAGATTCCAGAATCAGGAAAGTGAAAGCTTGCACAGCTGATGGAACACATTTGTATATTCTTTCATTTTGTTCCCTATGGGATCCTTAAGAACCAGCTAGTTGAACAGATACACAGAGGCTATGCAACTGGAAATTTCTGCACTTCACTTGTATGCAAAATGGATGAACGACAAGTAAGAAAACTTAAGTATTCACTGAAAACCAAAACTTCTTCTGGGTCATGCATAGATTGAATCCAGTGTTCTGCATTCAAAGATTGTCTTAGACTCTTTCGGGTTCTATAAAAAAATTCCTTAGACTGGATAATTTACAAAAAAATAGAAATTTATTACTTACAGCTCTAGAGGCTGGGAACTCCAAGATCAAGCCACTAGCAGATTTAGTGTTTGGTGAGAGTCAATTGCTCTAAACAGCACCTTCTAGCTGTGTCTTCACATTGCAGAAGGGTAAAAGGTCTCCCTCAAACCTCTTTTATTAGGGCAGAAATCACATTCAGGAGGGAAGAGCCCTCTTATCCTAATCATCTCCTAAAACCTTCATTTGTTAATACTATCACTTGAGGATTTAGTGTTAATCTGTAAATTTTGGGGTAACAGCATTCAAATCACAGCATTCTGTCCCCGAATCCCTAAAGTTAATGTCCTTCTCATTTACAAAATACATTTATTTCATTCAAATACTCCAAAAGTCTTACCTTATTCCAGCATCAACTTTAAAGTCTAAGTCCAAAGGTCCACCTAAACATCATCTAACTAAGATATGAGTGAAACTCAAGGTTGTGATTCATTCTGAAGCAAAATTTCTTCCCAGTTGTGAGCTTGGGTGATAGAACAAGTTATGTGCTTCCAAAATACAATGGTGAAGCAGACATAGACATTTCCATTTCAAAAGTGAGAAACAGTAAGAAAGCAAGAGGTACCTGGTCTCAGGAAAGTCCAAAACCAACAGAACAAACTATAGGCCCAGGGGAGCTGTGGAGGGAAGGATATTCCCAAGACAAGAGACCAGGAGAGCTAACAGTGTGCAATTCCTGCCTGGTAGAGATTCAGGAGTGCGACTTCCATGTATCAGAGCTGCCTACTCCTTTGCCTCAGAAAAATGATTAGAAGTGAGAGTTTATACCTGCAGTATCCAATATGGTAGCATGAGCTGTGCCCAGCAAAGCCATGAGGCTACGGCCTCCTGGAGGCTTTAGGGCCCACCTACCACCCCAGTGTGTTTGGAAGGTGAGACATCAAGTCAGAGATTATTCTCAAGCTTCAAGACTCTCTAGAGCAGTCTCTGAAATCTAAGTGGAGATAACCATGTTCCTAGAGCTTGCGGACTCGGCATGCCAGCAGAAATAGCACCTTTCAAACACTATCGAGGTATATTACCTGTGCCCTCTGGAGGAGCAACTGGAGGTTCACTTCTACCTACTTGAGTCACATCTGGGGTAGAGCTTTCAAATCACTCTGTCACTGAAGACCCTGGAATCCCGGGCCTGTGATGGGAAAGGAGCAGCTGGGACCACAGGCATGTGCCACCACACCTGGCTAATTTTTTGTATTTTTAGTAGAGACGGGGTTTTACCATGTTGGCCAGGCTAGTCTTGAACTCCTGGCCTCAGGTGATCTGCCTACCTCAACCCACCAAAGTGCTGGGATTAAAGCTGTGAGCCACCATGCCTGGCCCAGGGTCATTCTTTCTTTGTCTGGAGTAGCAGCACCTAGATTCTTCCTATTCATACAAATCTCTTATTCAAGAGTTGCTTGCAAGGTTTGCTTGTCCACATCCTTGGTGTTCTCTCTGAAACTTCCTTTTCCATACTTTACAACATGGTCAGGCTAAGAATTTTTCAAATCTTAAATACTGCTTCTCTTTTGATTATAAATTCCATCTTTAATTTGTTCTCTCTTCTTACATTTTAATATAAATAGTCAAGAAAAGCCATGCCATACCCTCAACTTCTCAACCCCTTGCTTAGATATTTATTCTGCTAAATATCCAGTTTCATCACTTCTAAGTTTCTCCTTCCACAAAGCACTAGAACACCAACACGGTTCATTCAGGTTCTTTGCCACTTTATACAAAGGATGGCCTTTCCTTCAGTTTCCAATAACATATGCCATAGTTCCAGCTGAAACTTCACCAGAATAGTCTCCACTATCCATATTCCTACCAACATTCTGATCATGATCACTCAGGCAATCTGTAAGAAGACTGAGACTTTCTCTACAGCTGTATAGCTGTCTTCTGAGCCCCCATTCAAATCGCCCTTAATGCTCCATTCATGATGATGTAGGCATTTTCTAGTATATACTTCCAGCCTCTACCAATTAACCAGTTCCAAGGCCACTCCACATTTTAATTTATTTCTTACAGCAAATACAGTACCCCATTTCTTTGTACCAATTTTTGCCTTAGTCCATTTGGGCTGTGATAGCAAAATACCTTCAACTAGGTAATTTAAAAACAATAGAAACTTACTGCTCATGGTTCTGAAGGCTGGAAAGTCCAATTCAAGGCACCAGCAGATTCAGTGTCTGGTAAGGGTCTGCTTCTCCTAGACAGTGCCTTCTAGCTATGTACACACATGGTGGAAGGGCAAAAGGTATCCTTTAATCCTCTTTTATAAGGACACTATCTCCTTGATGAGGGCAGAGCCTTCATGACCTAATAACCTCCTGAAGGCCCTACCTCTTAATTCTGCCACATCAGAGATTAGGTTTTAATTTATATACTGTGGAAGAACAAGCACTCTGAACACAGCAAAGATGTTCATAAAAGTGTCACTGGAATTCCTTATGAATCAAAGAAAGATTTCAAACAAGTTTCAGTTTTCATTATAATATAGCTTACTATTTTCTCAATATTGAAAATTAACTATCCAAAGAGTTGACATATAAAATATCTTCAGAAATAATAGTACATTTAGTTCACTTTGTTTCCAAACACGTTGATAATAAGTGTGTCCATATTATTTAGAATATTTTTAAATTTAGCTTTGGATAGAAGGAGGGTGGTTTCAGGAAAACTAACTGATCTGATAATACAGGTATTTGAATTCATAGCTGTTCTTGGTTAGATGACCTTTTACAAACTGCTTACATTTCTCGATCTCTGTTCTTCAGATAAAAAAGTCAAGTTTGTACTAGAACAGCAAAAATGCTGTGGTTATACTGTAAAGTGTTCTCTAGTACAAAATCTTAAAGAAATGCAACTAAGAATATAAATTGTAGAAATGGAAGAAGGCTTAGGTAACAGTCAAGTATCCTCATCCAGAGATGCTCCCAGGGACTTGCCAAGGATTACAGAAGATTCCATTTTGAAAGTTTTCTATACTGAGCTTATCTGAGTGGCAGTATGAGCTCTCAGTATCAAATAAAAATTGAGCCCTGAAAGAAGCATTCACCATTTGTCATTCCTAGCAGTGCTATCTCTTTTATTACAGTGTATCATTTTAAAATATGACATTCATTAAGTTTTGTCATTAAAAATATCAAGAAAAATATGCACCCATCATCTGCTCACCTCACCCTCTCTTTCCCCTTGTTTATTCCAGATGTCCATGATCGTCCCATAGTTACCTGGTGAAGGGGGTAACTTTTAGGTAGCAACGTTTGCCATATGGTCCTCTATATTCAATCTAAGCTGATTGTACCAGAAACAAATGTGACTCAGAGGCAACAACAAAACACATAGATCGACCAGTGCCATTATGTTCTGACATCACACCAAAATATGAATTTAGACTACCAACTTTCTTCTCCTGAGAATATGAACTCAGAATAACAGAATGAACAGATTTTAAGTGGGCAATGTACCTGGAAAACTATGATGTAGAGATGAGCCCTGAGGTGGGGTAGAGAATATGCAAATTTTTTTTTTAAAGAGTGAATAGATAAGATAAAAAGGGAAGGGAAGGTCTCATGAGAGAAACATTAAACTCAGCTGTGATCAATTCTATTTGGAGTAACATTTTCTTCCATTACATTGAAAACAAAAAGTACCTCGAATAAAGTAAGCATCACCAATTATGTTGCTCATTAATAATCACACAGTTGTAAGATGAGCATATACATTGGATGAATCTGCATTTATTGTGAAATAGGGACAATAATACCATTGCTCTGGGATTCCATTGGAAATCAAATGACTATATGTAGGCAAAGAATCTTTTGACTACATTATTTCTAAAAATCTAAATAGAGTTCTAAAAATACTGTTTGAATATTTTAATACTCAGTTCTCAACCAACAATCTTATTAAATACCTTGCGTTTCACTGAAAAACATTTTGTCGTTACTCAAATTTGAGAAGGAAGATACATTCTGAGTCTACAGAATGCATGTCATAATCTACAGATATAGATCACCATATTTTAAAAGATAGTAAATTTTTAAGGAAATCAGGTATTAGCTAAAAAAATTTTTGCCTCTCTTATGACATGACAGTTAAAATTATCTAATTCTCATAATGAATTTCACCTACACCAAAATAGGTGGCAGTATAGTGAGAAGAATAATAAAACTGTTCTATGTCACCACTCTCAATAGTGGACTTTTGATTATGTTTAATAAGTAATTTCTTACCAAAAATCATGTTATGGCAATAGAATATGATAACCAGAAATATGACTTATACTACACAAAAGCTATTTCTCATCTTTAAGCAGTTCTATTGTTAAAATGAATATATTGTTACATGATTTAAATCAAGTGTTTTTGATGCTCAAAAATAGCTTTTGAATGAAGGAGTGACAGTGTTCAGCCCTTATTATTGATGTAATTATAAACATCCTTGAAACATTCATATGAAGATGATCAGAGAAAAATAAAGTGTAGTACAAAACTTGAGCTTGGGCTAGAAACATCACAATGTGAGACAGCTAGGGCCTTAAAAGTGATGCCACAGTGAATACTCTGGGGAATGGAACAGTTCAAATGTTCAAAAATTCAGAAAAGAAATTATGCCCCATCTATGTGAAACCCTATGTGTCCTTTTTTACTTAGCGTAAGAAAATTCTAGGAGAATTGGGAAATGGTGCCAAAAGAAAGAAGGAACGAAATCACTGCATTTTTACCTTTTCCCACTTTATCACTGGGCTAGGGGATGACTCATGAACAACTTCTTAAAATATCCACTGTCATCAATAAAATGAATTTGTACTAAATGTAAAGTTTTATCAATAAAAGAATATTGAAATTAGAATCACACTTATTTCCTTTCATTGTTGCCAAGATGCTGAATAATCTAGATGAATCAAAATAGATCAATGAGTTTATCCTTAAATATATATGTGTGTGTATATATATATATATATATATATATATATATATATATGAAACTTTCAAGAAACCAGACTCAATAAAAAAAAGTAAAGATAGGGCATGACTAAAAACTCATCCAGTTCTCAAAAAGGTCACATATGAGGAATACTGTTCACCTGACTGATGGTGCATTTCCTTTTTGCTTACTCTATGAGCATGAAATCAACAGACAACAAATGTGTCTTTTTTATACTGTGTGCTTAATAAGCAGTGATCCATCCTAGTCACTTAAAAAATCTAATTGAGGAGATTGGATCCCAATCTTCCAAATGTTTACAAATGGAGATAACACTGGTATGATTAAGCGCCACTGTATACATTCCATCTTTTTGTACATAATACATGTCTCTGGATTTCTTTAAGTATGTTTTCATGTACTTTTAATAAAACTTATGTCACGTTGTGTAAACTATACTACATACTGCTTTTTTTTCCCCACCTTATGGGGCTATCATACTAAATACATATATTTAAGTAATTTTTCAAGTTACAAATAGTACAGTAATACTAGAATAAGAAATAAACGTGGAATTAGAAGAAGACGTACATCAGCACAAAGAAAAATTAATACCCAAAGACGGAATTACAATTTTAAAACTGCTTCATAAATTATTTTTAGATAATATTATTTTCTTTTTTTCTCAGAAATATTTACTGTGGAAAATGCAGATGGTGCAGGTTGGTGCAAGACTAATTGCGGTTTTTGCTCTGTTGAAATTTGCCGTTTGATATTGGAACACATTCTTAAATAAATGTGGTTATGTTATACATCATTTTAATGTGCATTTCTCACTTTATGTTTTTTTTGCTCATGACTCTATGTTTTTTTACTTGCTATCTTATATTTATTTTAGACTAGAAATGGTGTTAGACAAAAAGCAAATCTGAGCAATTTTCTTTTTTTTTTTTTTTTTGAGCTGGAGTCTCGCCTGTTGCCAGGCTGGAGCGCAGTGGTGCAATCTCAGCTCACTGAAACCTCCGACTCCCTGGTTCAAGCAATTCTCCTGCCTCAGCCTCCCGAGCAGCTGGGACTATATGTGCGTGCCACCACACCCAGCTAATTTTTGTATTTTTAGTAGAGACGGGGTTTCACCATGTTGGACAGGGTGGTCTCCATCTTCTGACCTCATAATCCGCCCACCTCCACTTCCTAAAGTGCTGAGATTACACTCATGAGCCACAGCGCCCAGCCAGGGTTTTCTTATTTGAGTTCAAAATGGGTGGTAAAGCAGGGAGACAACTCCCAACATAAACAACACATTTAGCCAAGGAACTGCTAAGGAATGTACAGTGCAGCGGTGGGTCAAGAAGTTTTGAAAAGGAAGAGAGGCTTGCAGATGAGGAGTGTAGTAGCAGATCACTGAAAGTTGACAGCAACCAATTGAGAGCAATGGTCAATGGTGATCCTCTTAAAACTACACAAGAAGTTGAAGAATTCAACATTGACCAATCTAGGTCATTTGGCATTTGAAGCAAATTGGAAAGGTGAAAAAGCTCGGTAATTGGGTGCCTCATGAACTAAGCAAAAATCAAAGAAATCATTGTTTTGAAGTGTCATCTTTTCTTATTCTATGTAACAACGAACCATTTCTCAATCAGATTGTGACATGTGTGGCTGGGTGGGGTGGCTCCTGCCTGTAACCCCAGCACTTTGGGAGGCCGAGGTGGGTGGATCACCTGAGGTCAGGAGTTCGAGACCAGGCTGACCAATAAGGTGAAACCCCGTCTCTACTAAAAATACAAAAATTAGCCAGGCATGGTGGCGTGGGCTTGTAGTCCATTCCAGCTACTCTGGGGCTGACACAGGAGAATTGATTGAACTCAGGAGGTGGAGGTTGCAGTGAGCTGTGATCATGCCACTGCACTCCAGCCTGGGTAACAGAGGAAGACACCATCTCAAAAGGAAAAAAAAAAGTAGGGCCGGGTGTGGTGGCTCATGCCTGTAATTCCAGCACTTTGGGAGGTGAAGCTGGGTGGATCATGAGGTCAGGAGTTCAAGACCAGCCTGACCAACATGGTAAAACCTCGTCTGTACTAAAAATACAAAAATTAGTCGGGTGTGGTGGTATGCACTTGTTAATTCCAGCCGGGGGCTGCGGCAGAATTGCTTGAACCCAGGAGGCGGGGGTTGCAGTGAGCCAAGATTGTGCCACTACACTCTAGCCTGGGTGACAGAGTGAGACTCCATCAAAAAGACAAACAAACAAAAATAAAAAATAAAAAAAGATTGTGACGTGCAATGAAAAGTGGATTTTATATGACACCGGCAACAACCAGCTCAGTGGTTAGACAAAGAAGAGGCTCCAAAGCCTGTCCCAAATCCAAACTTGCACTATGGCCACTGTTTGGTGATCTGCTGCTGGTCAGATCCACTACTGCTTTCTGAGTCCTGGTGAAAGCCCTATATCTGAAAAGTATGTGCAACAAATTGATGAAATGCACTGAAAACTGCAATGCCTGCAGCCAGCATTGGTCAACAAAAAGGGCCCAATTCCTCTCCACAATGCCCAACCACGTGTTGCACAACTAACGCTTCAAAAGTTGAACAAATTGGATTACAAAGTTTTGCCTCATCCACCATATTCAACTGACCTCTCGCCAACGGACTACCACTTCTTCAAGTACCTCGCCAACTTTTTGCAGGGAAAGCACTTCCACAACCAGCAGGATGCAGAAAATGCTTTCCAAGAGTTCCTCAAATCCCAAAGCACGATTTTTACACTACAAGAATAAACAAACTTACTTCTCACTGGCAAAAATGTGTTGGCTGTAATGGTGGCTATTTTGATTAAGAAAGATATGTTTGAGCCTAGTGAATGATTTAAAATTCATGGCCCAAAACCACAATTACATTTGTACCAACGTAATAAATTGATGTCTTTTATGGACAGTCTGGAAGGGAAGAATACTCCTCTGAGGTGCCACAACACAAGTCATTCACATTAGAACACAGAGATAGGTACTAAATTCAATTAATGTTTGACTTGTATTACAAAGGTTTTTTTAAAAATTACAAAACAAAAAATATCACAAAATTAAATAAGTATGCAAAGCATACTTGAAGTCATGAAATAATCTCAGGAGAAAGAGCATGAGTAAAGGCAACAACAGCAGAGGTGATTTAAGGCATTTCTTTTTCCCGAACATGCTTGTCTTCCAACTTTCTAATCATTGTTCTGGCGTGTAGCCCAAGCTAAAGCATGATCTTTAACAGTTCTCTGCAGCTGTCTGAGTGCTCTAGGTAGATGGTGAAGGGGTTAAAATGTGCTAATCCTGCATATTGACTAAGTTAAAGACACTTGAAAAATACCAGGTGTGAAAAGATCATGTTGACCCTGTGCTGTTTCTCAAAAGCAGAACAAGAAATTCCCATGTGAAAGATGCTCTTCCTATGTTAGAAAGAGGCAAAGTCCTTATCCTCAAGGACAAGAAGTTGAAACCGAGAGAATCCTATGCAGACATCGCTAATATAACTCTTAATTCTCCGTATATAATTTAGCGGATTCTTCACCTTTACTGCTCTTTGTCTTATTCACTATACATAAGTAATAGATTCTAACTGCTTCTCTAGGTCTTCGTTTTTTTAATAAGGCCTCCCATGCCATATAAAATGTCCATTTTGCTTTTCTCCTGTTAATCTAATTTTTGTAAATTTAATTCTCAGACCCAATTGGAATGCTAAGAGGATAGAGGTGGAGATGTTCTGACCCTACAAAAGAGATGTGATACCACTCGTTGTTAGAATTCACAGACCAGTTGAGATTAATACATGTCTTTGTGTCCATATCTTTAAAGTACATTCATTCTCATTAAAATAATAAATATATAGCCATATTGATTACTTAGCATCCTGAATGTTAAAAACAGAAAGACAAACATCTATACTTTTAAGGATGGAGAAATATTAGATTGCAATGTTGAAGTAATATTTCTATTCTCTATTAACATGGCAACTTTTTGGGCAGGAGTAACTACTTTTTCTTTTTTGGAAGGTCCTTGAAAGAGACTTATAGAGACTGAGATACACACTTAAATGTTATGTTTGAGG
Source organism: Cacajao melanocephalus (assembly GCA_963573385.1). NCBI lineage: Eukaryota > Metazoa > Chordata > Mammalia > Primates > Pitheciidae > Cacajao > Cacajao melanocephalus. The sequence continues at coordinate 10,551 of CAUYLG010025073.1, read as the reverse complement.
CTGGCATGAAAACCCTTTTGCTCTATGGTCATTTAAAGGAAGACTCTTTCTAAATATTAACCAGAGTCATTCTCCAGATTATTTAACTCTGCAGCTAAATGTGCTATGAGAAATGAAACTTCTGACTCTTAGGCTGCAGTGTTAATGGACTGACTCCTTTTCCTTACAGCATATTGTGGATGTTCCATTCACATGCGTTATAAAGAATAATGACAGTTTTATGCAATATATGTTTCTGTAATCTGGGAAAATGTGTATTACTTTATATCACATTTGATTTCTCATATAAATTACTGTAGCCATTTGAAAAAACTTTAAAAATCAATTTTTAGAGTTTACTATATTAGTCATGCCTTTTAGTGATCTTTATTTTTAATTTTTGACAATAATGAAATTACTTAATGTCATTTCAAGTTCATCCCATTACATATACACATGAACTCAGAGCTGGGGTAATTCACTTATGTAGTTCAACATCTCCTTTGTTACAGATGGTAAACGTGCAGATTTCTCCCTCCAGGAAAGAAGCTCTTTCATAAAATAATTGCATATTCTGCTCATTTTTTCTCTTCACTGATGCTTTTGTATTGTTATTACACCCTGTCAGATTAGTAATTAGCATGCAACCTCCATATGACATAAATGCATTTCTCTTGCTTTCTTAAAAGCCCCTTTAGCGACTCAAAGCATATTATAACTCCAGCTGGCCAAAAAGAGAGGAAATAAATAATACAGTAGGAATAACTGCAAGAGCAAGTGCAGCATCAGGTTGGTGCATTTCTTTTGATCAAAAGGTCGAACTGCAACTGGTCTTTGAAGAGTGTTTTGATGACAGTGTACAACCTTTGCAGTGTTTTTTTATTACTTTTTAATAAATAATTGAATTAATAGCCTTAGTCACAATCTGAGGGAGGAAATTAGCTGAAGAAGGAGAGAACCCTGTATAAACCTTCTAAAAACGAGAAAAATAAATGGTTAATCCATAGGTCAACCTTAAGAGGTACTGAAGACCTCCAAAGAACTGACCAAAGAGCCTATGCCTAGTAGAGTCAGTTTGAAATCATGTAGATTAGAAATGGGATTATAGGAACGAATCACTAATACATACCCACATATAGAGGAAAGTTCAGTCTGCTTGGGTATCTTTTTCAAAAGGAAAATAATTCAATAAGCAATAACCAAGGTGAACGTATTCTGTGAAATTTCTATACTGAATAGAATTGGTTATTTAATTTGCAAAGCCCAATGTAAAATGAAAGTGTAAGTTTGCTTATTCAAAGTTATTAACAATTTGAAATTATCAAAACAGTGATAGCAGAGCCTTAAACCAGGTTGGGGGGTGGAATGCAGTGAGAATAGGAGTGGATATGGTTGGGGGTTCTAAGTGAGACTATACAGGTCGCTTAGGTATGAATCTGGTCTTGCTCCTGCAGGCAGCTCCTGGACTGACCTTAGGCTGCTTTCAAATTAAACCAGCACTGTAAACAAGAGAGCAAGTACCCTTAAGCTGAATGAAGGTGCATCTTAATTACAATCCTGGCTCCACCGCTGACGGTAAGTGTGACCTTGGATGAGTTACTCAACTCTCTCAGTATCAGTTTACTCATCCACAAAGAAGGGATCACAATAAATGAATAGCACCTTTCACAGAATCCACGATATAGTGAGCGTTCAGCAAATACATGTTCATCATCTAACATCATAATACACTGAGCATTCGTCAAACTAGAAAGTAGTTTGCACCTGGATATTTGTTTCTTTTATTAGTTATCCTACTGATGTTTTACTTAAATGTAGTGTGGTAATGTGAAAGAAAATTACTGCTTTTCTGCTATTTAGTTAGCATTTATATGCTTTTTCAAAAAAATGTTACAATAAAATTAATAAAAGTTGAGTTCACACTTTCCTATTTAATATTATCTAAACATAATTACCTTCTAGGACCACATTATATAACAACATATAGTAGCTACCTAGGGGCAGCTATTTGAATTGTTGAGAAAATTCTAGGAAGAAAAGACCTTCCTCTGGACATCATACCTTATTCATATTGCTAGTGTCAGGGATGCTTACCATGGTTATAGCATGATAATAACATGATACTGATCATCAATACACAGCTTATGAACATAATTCCTCAATTCTAATAAAGCATCAGTTGGGACACACAGGCCATAAAATGCCTCATAGCCTTTAGATGGAAAGGAAAACAATTAAAATGCTGTCATACTACATGTACAAATGAATTTTAAAATACAGTCTGATTTCCAAAATATTAAGATATTTTATACACATGACAGTACTGAGGAAGTATGTCAGGACATTCCATCGACCTATGATATAATCATTAAGTTTTGTTCATTTATTGACCTTATGAAAGTTTATTCTTTTATTTGCTCATATATATATATATATGTGTGTGTGTGTGTGTGTGTGTGTGTGTGTATAATATATCCCATTTATATATATATATATATTCCTATATATCCTATACATATATATATATTTCCTATATGTGCTTATCTCCATAAGTATAACGTAGATTACATTCATAATACTCTTATGACTTGTTTTGAAGGTAGGAATTATTTCTTCCTTTATTCATTCCACAGATATTTATTGAGTACCTTCTATGTTCCAGGCACTCTTTTAGTAATTTGGGATAGGACAATAAATAAACTGGACAAAAATCCCTATCCCAGAGAGCTTACATTCCACCAGGGAAGATTTCAATAAACAAAATGAATAAGTAAAGTAAGAACTTGGTAATGATAAGCAATGTAGAGAACTTTTCTCTTTAAAAGGAAGGGAAATTTGGAATTCTGAAATGTGATTTTAAATAGGTACTCAAAGATGATATGATAAAGAATTCTTCCTTTGATATTCTAATGTAAAGGGTGACTCACCTGTACTATGACCTAGATTGTATATATATCACGATTTTTTTGACTAGTGTCCACTGTCAGTCTTCTATTATACTGGGCATTTTAAATAAAAACATAGGCCGGGTGCAGTGGCTCATGTCTGTAATCCCAGCACTTTGGGAGGCCAAGGCGGGTGGATCACGAGGTCAAGAGATCAAGATCATCCTGGACAACATGGTGAAACCCTGTCTCTACTAAAAATACAAAAATTAGCTGGACGCGGTGGTGCATGCCAGTAGTTCCAGCTACTTGGGAGGCTGAGGCAAGAGAATCCCTTGAACCTGGGAGGCAGAGGTTGCAGTTAGCCAAGATCACACCACTGCACTCTAGCTTGGCATCAGAGTGAGATTGTCTCAAAAAAATCCAAAAACTAATAAATCATGTTTCCACATTACAAAATATGAATTGAGAATAAAGAACAATACATCTAGACACTGGACAAGATATTTCATTAAATGTTAAATTATAAGTTACAGCCATAATTGTTGACCACATTGGGAGAAGAATATAGGCAATTCCTAGCAGATCCTGGGAGGCACACCTCTTCCTAGAGTTAGGAAGAGAGACATGCTTTAATTAGGAGTGTGTGTCCCGCTCACCTAGCAAACATTGAGAAACTCTAGGGATTGCTTATCTTTGATTCCCAACACCTTGTCTTGGATGTGGGGACATAAAAGATAATCAATAAAGAATTACAGAATGAAAGCATGACTCCTTCATTCCTTCAATCCATCTCTCATGGGGTTTGGAGAGCTTTTATAAGGAGGTGGTTCTTACTTTTAAGAAGATTATAATTATTTCTGAAAATTTTGTTATTTCTGTAAGATTCTGTTCATATATTGACAAATCTATATCTACATTCTCTCAGATTATTGGGGATATTATTCAAATTCTTCTTTAATGAAAAGAGCTTTATCCTTAATGTTTTGTTAGAGCCTATACTGTTTTTGTTGAAATATACTGTAATGAATATATTATAAAGGGACAGACCTGTAATTTAACCTTGGAGGAAATAAGTTTTAGAAAGTACTAAGTTGTTCTACATTTCAGGTTGATAGCATACGCAGGACGGTAGAGAGTAATTGTTCTAATATCCATAGCTTAAGGTCACAAGTGTAGTACAAATTTCACTTTGTTTTACTGGTTCGTTCTCAAATACTATTTTATGTTCACTTATACTGCATTTTCACATTTGGATACTAGGATCTAATTATTTGCAGTATAGCTAACAGTATTGCATCAAATACAAATTATTGTGTTTTCACCCCATATAACTCCATGTTCTGATTAAAATTCAGCTATACTAATAAGCGATCATAGCCAAACTACCTCACATTCTCACAATTGCATTTTTTAAAAAACTCAGAGTAAAAATATTGTTTCAGTGAGAGGAATGTCATTGACTTTTACTGAAATAGTAGTTCAGACTTATGTTGTTATATAGCTGAATAATATAACCTTGAATATATTTAAATGATTCATGGCTCTTAATTTTTGATCCAGCAGCATTTTTACACATTACATGATAAAATATACATTTTGGGTTAACTCATTAAATAGTGTTTGCATAATTAAATAGGTAAATTAGCATCAATGGAGTAGGTGCCATCCTTACAAAAATAAAAGCACAGTAAACTTATACAACAAAAAATGTGACTTTAAGGCGTTTAAATAATAATTGTTGAGGTTACTCCCCTCTGCATTCAGGTGATATTTATGACTTCTAAATACAAGGTAGGTTCTGTTTTAGATCATTCCTATTCTTTACTGCTTACTTTCTGTGAACTGCTTCTCTCACAGCTCTAGGCTCTGGGCTGGAGGGATATAGTCATAAACAAAATGCTGGAAGTCTTTGCCTTTCTATAGATTGTGTTTTAGTAGAAGAAACAGATGAATAAATACATGTTATTAAAATTGCAAATAGTGGTAAATGCCATGAAAAGAAACAGGGTAAGCGGGAGGAATGGGGAAACGAGGGGTATTCTAGAGAGCGTGGTCAAGGAAGGTATTTCAAAGGAGATAAGGTAATGTACTGGCAGACACCTTGAGTACAAGACTTTGGAAGGTTTTTGAAAATCTGAAGAAAACCTTCTAGAAGAAGGACCAAGTACAAAGATCCTGGGTAGGTCATGAACTTGGTGTGTTTAAAAAGCAAGATCAGGATGACTGGAACTTAGTGTTCAAGGAAAAAAGACCGGGAGATGAGAGGAGAGAGCAGAGACAATGGGAAGGATCAACTTCCAGAAGGCCATGTAGGCTGTGGTTAGGAGTTTGGATTTTATCCCAAGTGTGATAGAAGGCTACTGATGAGTACTGACTAGGATACTGATATGGGTCCTTTCATAGTTTAAGAAAAGAGCACCCTAGTTTCTTCAAAGCACAGATGAAAAAGGGGAGACAAGGCTGTTGCTGGACTGTAGGAAAGTGATGAAAGTCATGTCCCATGATACTTAGCGTAGAGCTGTGAGACACGCCCCATGATCGTGTCATTTAGATATCCCAGTGTTTGTCTGAGTATGACAGTAAGATAGACAAAGCTGTCTAGTGACGTTGGCCATGTCCAAAAAACCCATTAAATGACATAAGTGAAAAGAAACAATCATATTTCAAGGTTAATCACTGTTCTATTTTTAGACAGTTGTAAAACTTGTGATTATTTAAGCATAATCTGCACATCAGAAAATAGGAAGAAATATTTTGACCTGTGGTTATTTTTAATTTTTGAGAAAAAGTAGATATACTATATAAATAAACAGAGATTAAGCCTAGATATATTATTTTTAAAAGATAATAAAAGCTTGCAATCACTGCTACTTATTACAGTAGCTCTCTGTAATACTCATTGCATAAAATGATGGCTACATTTTTGAGTGTCAGTTACCAGACACTCTGTTAGGTGATTTGCTTTATCTCATTTACTCTTGGCCACTCTGTCAGGTGGACATTATTATCACCAGTGTTTTTAAAGTTGAGGGCATTTTAGGCACCAAATTTTTAAGTTACTTACCCTTCCTAGGTCATAGAGCCAATAACGGATCAAGTTGGGGCTCCAGCCTAGGTGATTTTGCTCTTACTGTACACCAGTATATAATTGTTAATTATTTATTTATTTAAGTTTTTTGAGACAGGGTCTCTCTGTGTTGCCCAGGCTGGAGTGCAGTGACACAATCAAGGTTCACTGCAGCTTCAACTTCCAGGGATGAAGACATCTTCATGCCTCAGTTTCCTGAGTAGCTGGGACTACAGGTGCTCGCCACCATACTCAGCTACTTTAAAAAAAAAATTTTGTAGCGATGGGGTCTCTCGATGTTGCCCGGGCTGCTCTTGATCTCCTGGACTCAAAGAATCCTCCCTCCTGGGCCTTCTATAGTGCTGGGATCACAGGCGTGAGCCACGGCACCCCACCAGCACCAGTGGTTAATTTAGTGAAAAACACAACAAGCCAGTTTCTCTTGAAGAGTTAAAAATAACCAGCTGATGAAGACTATTCCTATTCCACTGGTTGTTTTGAAATACAGACACAGCACCTGTGTGGTAGCAATACACGGCAAGAAGGCAGTTTATAAAACAGGTACGTCCCTGTGCAGGACACAGACTGGCCCTTTTAAAGTCAGCAAGCCAATACAGCCACCAAAGATGTAAATACACTAAGTGACAGCATAATTAATCCTCTGTTACACAATCAATGAGGAATAATAACGTTCCTTGGGAAACAGAATATAGTAGAGCCTGAATTTTCCCTGAGCACAGATGTTGAGTCATCATTTGATGAATTCTCCCTGGAGGGGAACTGTAACAAATACACAAAGCCTCTCAAGGACATCCACAGTTGTAAATTGTGGGCTATAAAAATAATAATATAAATATTGTGCCAGCATTTATAATTCATTTGTTGGACTCACTGGTGAGAAATAAGGTTTAGCTAGCAGGTCTCATGTGAAATAGTGTTGGCAAACCCATGTCACCTAGTGAACCATTGCTTTCTGTATTTCATTTAGCTTAAAAACATATAATACAGCTAAGAAAAAGGAAATTCCTTTGGAAAAATAAAATTATGGACACAGATTTTTGTAGTGTGACATTATAAAGTTATTGGAGTGTGACTAAATTTAGTTTTTCTTGACTTGTAATGGGGAAGTTTAGGCACTTAGAGCATTGAGGGAAATCATAACATCGAGAGACAATTATTTTTAAAAACATGCAAAACTGCACAGTTTTTTTTTTTTGTTGGTTGGTTTTTTTACTGGAATTTAACCACTGGAAAGTCAAAATCATTAACTGAAGAAGGACATCATTGTGAGACAGTGAGGGGCTATGAAAAGAATGTATTTTAGTCTCAAAAGCTGCTTCCCAATCTCAGCTGTGCCTTAAACCCCAGAATCTTGGGCAAGTTCCATAGTGCCCAGAGCCTATAAATAGTTGTGGCAGTCCTTGCTGCATAAGACTCATGAATATAAGGTGAGGTATGTATAACAGAAGGCAGTATTGCTTTGAGCTTTAAGCTGCCTGCCATTCTCAGCTGGGCTGCACTGGCAAACTGTTTGGCCTCCATGGATCTCAGTTTCCCCATCTTGTCAATGGGGATAATAACACGTATCTTTGCAAGCTTTTGAGGATTAATGGAAATGTGACACATGCCAAGTCCCGAGTACTGTGCCTCAGAGAAATAAGAGCTCAATAATTGTTAGCATTGTACATTTACTATACTTCCTAAAAGGTAGTCAACCTTCAGTAAATGTTTTTTGAACAAAAAGAATAAATATGGTCAGAAGTTCTGTTGAGTATTTATTAGATTTCTATTTAGGACAATAGTGTGCTGTAGTTTATAGATTTATACCAACAGATGATATGATGAGTAAGACATAAGAGAAGCAGCTATTTATGTCTGAGAATATCAGACAAGCATACGTGGAAATAGTTGAGGTCTACCCTATCAGATGCACAGGTTTTTGCAAAGCAAAAAACATGTGGAGACACCACTCCATCAACAGATGGACAGAGTGGTAGAAGTATGATGTCTGTTTGGAGAACTCTCAAAATTAAATGAAGAACGTGTTAGTGAACAGAGTGCTACGAGGAGCAGAAGAGGTAAGAAGTGACGCTTAACTACTATTGTTAGGAATAAAAGTGTCCTGGTGTTAAATAAATTAGACTTTTTTTTTGGAGGAAGTTTGGTGAGTCTAAATGTAAAATAAAAGTTGCTAAGGAAATATATTTCTTCTTGGACTATCAATAATCATGTCTTAAATGTTGCAGTCCTGGGCAGGTTTAGTCCCTCATCTCTTATTTAACATGCATATTTATCTCTCCTAGATTCTAGATACAAAGTTCATGGAGAGCAGCCCACCTTGTTCTGATAACATGGTGAAAGAGAGCCTTTTTAAGAATATCAACCTGGCAGAGATACGTTAGATGAAGTAAATGGATTGGAAGGAAAAGGGTAGACCCCCAAGGAAACAACTTAATTAGCCTAGTCGTTAGATGGCAAAGTCCCAGCAAATGTTGTGACCCCACTGGAAATAAACCAAAACAGATGTTGTGTATGTTGGGAAGGGAGTAAATACTGCACAAGTTTAGTAGAAGCGTACTTCCTTATTTTGCTTTTATGATTATTGCAATGCATGCAATAGCTTGAAGTATGGATGGTGTGTTTCACCATCTCTGATGTAATTATAGCTTGGTTATTATGGTAGAGGGAGGTAAGATCGCTGAATTTCTAGAAGAAAATATTTAAAGTTTAACATCTAAAATTGTTTAACATACCAGAAGTCTTTCAATAATTAAATACCAACATGTGTCTCTAATCTGGAGGGAAAAGTTGGTTCTATATTCTCATAACTCATACTTTAATGCTAGAAAAATGGTCCCTTAGAAATAACCCATTTCTCATGCATGTATGGTGACATCAAAACTAATCTCTAAAATCATTAAGAGACTATAAAAGACAAGGTCTTCTATTGTCAATATCTGTACATGAAGTACAAAATTTAGTGAGAAGATACACTTTAGGAAACATATCTATTTATCCCCAGATGCCTTCCACCCTCTGAATAGAAAGCCCTGCTAGCACATTAACAACAGAATGTTAGAAAGGTTGCAACAGTTTAAACGTCAGTTTGTCTGCATTTATCCAACTCTGTAATCTCTCCTGTGGATATATTAGATTTGTCTGCATTTTTAAAATCTCATTACAAGTTTTTGAAAACAGGAAATTGCTTCTACTCTAAGAGATCAATGTGCTCTTGACTCTAGCATTTTCAACAATGGTTTATCAGTGCTGATGTAATGGAGATTAGGGGATATTAGAATGAGTCTAAGTTGTCTAATAGGCTTGGGAAAAACGTTACTGAGTAGAAATACCACAATAAGTATGAATTCTTAAACTTAATGATGCTTATTCAATTGGATCACTCAATTGCCCAAAGAAGCAAAACCCTCAAGTTCATACCTACTTTTGTGGTAAAATTGTATTTCTGAAGAGGAGGAGGAGGAGGAAAGAACATTTTTAATATCAGGGTTAATAGATTTAATTTAGAGAAAAATGTATTATATTATTCCCTGTAATTAAAAATGTGGAAAAAAATCTCTTCGAGATTTGGCCCAAAACACAAGCCAAAGCATTTCAGACTGGATATGGTTCCAGAAATGTAAGCCTAGGATTTTTCATTTTATTGCAACTTGGTCAGAAACAGCATGAGATCAATTGGGTAAAATTTTACTTCTCATTAAACAGAACCTGTTAATTTGTTCCAAAATAAATACCATGATGTGGCCAAGTTTGGTACAGATTGTTGTTTGCCTGAACCACTCAGGGTCACTTTTGTTCACATCCATTGACTAGATAACTGTCCTAAATACTTTACCTCCTTCCTTGAAAAATTTCATCCATTTCCAAGATTCCATGCTAAGCCCTAAAGTTCAATTTCAAGCTATCTATTGAATTCTACCCAAAAGTTCCATAGGCAGCTCAAAAATCATTTAAAACCTAACAAAATATATACTTGTCTTTGAATAAGAATATTCTTGTGTTGTTTAGCTCAATTTCTACAACTTTTCATTACATTTATTGGAATCTCTATCTAATTATATACCTTCAAGTGATTCCCAAATGAATTTTCTTCAGAAATCTTTTTCCAAATTTGGACAACACCCCCCTCCATTAAGTTCTAGATGTCTAATTGTTATTCTTTGCCTTGAATCCTCCATTTTTCTGCCAAAGTGGTATGACAAATCCCATATGTTATATATTATCCCATTACTAATTTAATCCCTAAAGCCCTTCAGTATTCCCTTTTGCCATTGGGATAAAATATCAAGCTCACAGAATGACTGCCAGGAACTTTATGAACTGGTACTCATTTTAAGCTGCCACATATCCCATTTCCCTTTGTCTTCAGACATACTTCCCATTTTGCAGAAAAGTGTTTTGGTGGTAGTGGTGATGGTTTTAATTTTTATTTTATTTTTTGTAGTTACATTCTGGACACTTCAAAATATTTAACATTACCTCAATATAAGAAATCGAAATTTTCTTATTTTTTCTTCTATCACTTTAGGTGTATTAAGCAGCATTAAGAAATTGAACCAAAAAAGAGCCCACATAGTCAAGACAATCCTAAGCAAAAAG